>JAQFZG010003444.1:0-13633 GCA_034695465.1 Entomobrya nicoleti | reverse complement strand
TTTATGAATGCACGTTTACAGGTGCAAGTTTTCAATGCAATGTATATGCCACTCAAGGTACTTTTGATAGTTAAGATTAATGTAAAAAAAAAATATTGAGCTGGTTATAGAGCCAGAATAGATAATAAAAATTACACATAAATAATAATTTAGTACGACATGTCATGTCCATCCAGAATAGCAATTAAGTTTTTATATTGTCAAATTTATTCCCTTTAATTTCCTTGCTCAACCAGGTGGGAGCGACAGTGAAATCAGCTTTTAAGATTAGAATAAGAATGATAGATATACATATACATATATATATTCACTTCACTTAATATGTTTCCTCACTGCTACTAAGCATAGTAGGGATTGTAGGGTTTAGTAAAAATTTGGTTATTGAATATGATGAAATGTTGCTGTTGTTGCTGCCGTTGCCGCCGGGGGACAAAGTGGAAGAAGTAATGGGAGCTGCCGTAGAAGTAGATGGGTGAATGAAATTCTCTACCTTTTCCTCCAAACTTATTAGGGGAGATGCGAGCGGGTTCAAGATATTCTCTACAGCCGACAAAGCTCTATCGATGGGTGCATTATTCATGATGGCACGAAATCTATTATGTAATTCCAAGATTTCTTTCATCTTCTTGTAACCGGATGGCTGTTCACTTGGATTGGGTTTGCTTGTTGTTCTCAACCGCGGTCCTTTGAGAGCGCGTCGGGTTCCAGGGATGATTCCCGCTATCATGCGTAACTGCTGGATAATCTCCTCCAGAATTGGAATGGTTTCGCCTAGAATATAAATAAAATATACACACATTTTGTTAGAAAATAAGCTAAACAGATTATTATCATCATCATCTCATCTCACATGATATTATGTAATGAATGTAAAAAGAAAATTGTAATGAATATTGTATCTCTTACCCTGGTATGCTAGGAGATTGGTCACCTGACCACTTATACACCCGAGATTCGAGTCATACCCTTTGAGAAAAATCCAGTGGACACTCTTGTCTCCTGGATTCACACAATATTAACCCCTGCGATTCACCATCACATTGGCCACATCGACCATAGACGATTCTACCCGGAGATAGAATCCTTTGCCTGCAGTGCATCCTAAACATGACTGCATTGAAAAATCGGCTGATTGGCAAAAGGGTAATATGATACCCAGGAAGAAAAGTAAAGAAAGATGGAAATTCATTTCTTTTGAATGAGAAAAGTAAGAGGATTTGAATTGGTTGGAGTTTAAAATTTGAATGATGTTAACATGCTGAATAAGTTTACTTTTATCCGATTTGAGATGATGTGATTTAGTTTAAAATATACATATTTTATCCACATTTTATTTTCCATGATTTTTACAAATGTAACAAAATTGAATGACTGTACTGCGTACTTTGTACATTTAAGTTTGATGAATGTAACGGCTAATAAGCCATTGAATATTTGTTACCACCTAATATGCAATCTATAAAACGAGGTTGACTTCTTTGGACTTATCGCATTTAAAATAAAAATGCACTCTCAGGTCTTAAGGTTAAGTGAAATGTGATTGCACATTTTTACAATGTTGCAAAAGTAGGTTAGTAACAAAGTTACTTAATGAATGAGTGACATCCAGAGCTGTGACATATTATTATCTTATCTGTGATTTTGGGACAAAATCTAATTACGATGGGATGATGTTGCATGATAATGCTTTGGTACAAATGACCAGTTATTGTGATCCTTATAAATGATCTTGTGTACTGACGCAGTTAATGCATCAACATACCATAGATAAAAATATGTAAAAAGATTCTCTCTTAGAACTTGATAACTACCTATTATCATACCTATTTCTATTGTATTTTCATACCTGTACTACTAAAGCTATTTCTCTCTACTTTAGACTTTATATACATGTTTGTTAATAAAATCTCGTCAGTCTTCTACGATCTTCTGACATCTCCACCAAATAAAAAGTCTATTCATTTCCACCACACACGCACATATTTTAGGCATAAATTGGGCTTCAGGTTATCCATGCAGCCTCGGGCCTTATCATCATAATTATTTGATAAACAGTCATAAAAATAGGCGTATTCTTTCACCATTTATATTAACTGCTGCAATTGTAAGAGTATCGAATTTTTTATTAGTTGATTGACTATTGTTATGTGCAGAATGCACATAAAAGTGTACGTTGTACATGTCACGTCGGCATCATGAGTATTCGTCATACGAATGCTATTAAATGCAAAGATGTCTATGCTGGCGACTAACAAGGTATAGTCTTTTGGTGCCGCTCCGATCCGAGCAAGTCACTATGCAAAAAATGTTCGTAATTGAGTGCAAATTATTTATCCATATTCATTTTTCTTGACAACGAACATTTTACATGGTCATATTTTTGCTGCACGTAGATCTTCAAGTTCTACATTATTGCTTCCAGGCTACCGAACTTCATAATTAGTTCAATGCTGATACCTTGACTATTTCATGGACATTTTTTGACAAAATATACTTCAACCTTAGATGTTTAAAATATTTAAGCAACCAAACAAACAAATTGTGTACAAAGCACAACTTGGTAAGGGCTGCAACAAATAAATAGTCATCAATCTTATCCAACACCAAAATGACAACAAATCTTTTACTTTTGGAGTCAAATTATACAAGAATAATAATAAAATGGTTTCATTACTTCTGTTTAGTCACTCATTAGCAGCCATCATTAATTCCACATCATGTATAATAAAATAGCCGATATGCAATAGACTATATTCAACGTTGTAAGGACATAGGGCTTCATGAACCAAAACTGTCCAAAAGATAAATGTTGGTTTTACAGAAAAATGAACATGGATATTTATTTTGCACTTAATTACGAATTTTTTTTGCGCAGTGACTTGCTCAGATCGGAGAGGCACGAAACGACTTTACATTGTAAGATGCAGTCATCTTCGAATATGCAAATTAGGTCAATAGCTAAGTGCTAATTGTGAAAGAATGTGCCAACATGATTTCCATTGTTTTACCATTGTAAGAAGGAAATATATATACAACGTAAATAAAGAATATCGAGAGAGTCTTCCAATCCCACTCAATCTGACAGGTTAACTCTCCATTTATTATTACACTCATGATAGCATACACACATCCGGCTTTACAAAGACATACGAAGCCGTAATCCTAACCCTATCTACCAAGATTCATTTGGTCGCTGAAATTCAAAGCTATAAATATATGAATATGTATACGTTATATATAAGACCTGTGTTTAAAATGTGAATATCTAATAGGCTACAATTTGTTTAACAGTATAATTTAATATGTGCCTGGGTATGTGAACCTGTTTTGTCTCTACTGGATCTTATTATGCAGTTGTTGGGTATTTGTTTGGCGCATACATACATGTAAGTTCGTATACACGCACGCATCGCTAGTGCAGTCAATATACATACATGAATTTATGCACAAAACAAGTACCTAGCAACTGCCAATGTCCACAAAACTATCGTTTCTGAGCACTGTAACATTAAATAAGCACATTAAAATACGTATTATTTAAAAAGTACCAAGCGGCTTCTGATAACACAGAGTTAATATATCTCATTATATTTTCTGCTTAATTTCTCACATAGGGCTGTTTGAACCATTTTAGAGCCACTTGAACTTTGACTACTTGATTTGAAGTTTGTCTTAAATTAACAACTTTTGTCTTTTTCCTAAAGCCATATACCAACTCAATTACTATCCCAATGACGCATGCTAAAATGCAAAGAGCCCATAATACAATAACTTTCCACAACTTCCCTTGCAATTGCTTATTTAACACTTTTTTCATTCTTTCTGAATGTTTACCCACTTTCAGATGAGTTTTACTTACAAACCTGCTTCTATCCTGAACCCGAAATGAACTGGAAAAGTCCTCGTCTTCTTTTCTCAATCGGGGCTCTATTCCGGTTTCAATGAGCCGTTGGAAGTACCTTGCCACGCTTTCATGATTTGGAGGTAAGATTGTCCAGAGATATGAGCCCCCATTTAACCTTTTCTTTCCCAGATAGCACAAAGCCCCATTTTCAAAACTCTTAACCCCATTTTCTCTTCCATCTTCTATTGTATTTACTATATACATCGGAAATTGCCATTTACCGGCAAGGAAAACCTTGGAACTATGATTTCGTACAAGAAACTCGCCCATTACACGTTGGTTATATACGTTAGCAAAAGCCACAACTGACCTGTCAAACAAATTATTAAGGTGGATGATATCTCTATTGACCCAAGTTCCAGTTTCGTTTGAAGTCATTGCCGAGAAGAATTGCATGAGTAAAGGTGTACCATTATCCCCTGAAACAGCTAGTGAGAAATTGTTGATATCCAAGTCGCCAAATGTTTTCAGTGTTCGTTCTTCAGTCGGACTGATTAGGCGACTGGAAACATCGCCGCTGTACATGTCCACCAGTATTCGAATTAGGAGCAGCCATACGACAAATAATAGTTTGTGTTTTTTCGATGTTCCACTTAGCCCAAAGCTTAGTATTGACGATACAAGTAGTGTCAAATTCTTGTCAAATTGCTTTTGTCCCAAAATGATAGCAATCGATAAAATAGCTGTGACCAAGCATGTCCAGGTTGGCTTATCAAGTACACTTGCCAACACTCCAAATGACCAAACTGATTCCTTTTCCCATCGAGGCAGATCGCAGTACGCGAAATTCCAGTCCACTTTACCAACGTTGAAAAATATGGGTTTTTGCCGAGAGCCCTTGAATCTTTCCCACTGCTTTAGGGGACTGTACGCTCCGTATTCAAATGAGCTGACATGAGTTAGTATAGTCACTTCGACATTTGATCCCCTGTTCTGGTGATTTTTTGAAAGCAAGTTTTTGTAAACGTCTTTGCTATACCAATCTTCTGTAACAACAGTTGATACATTTAGTTTCGTAGCGATTGATTTCCAGAGTAAATAGAACGGCAGTCCCTTCCAACGATTTGCTGGAAAGGGCAAGTCCCTTAATCTGGAATACTTTAGAAGTTGTTCAGAAGATATTTTGTAAAACACAACGTTAATAGTTTTTATGTTTGGATGACAAGATGTAAAACGAAGTGAAATTAAAGCTAAGATGAAAATGGCAGCATTTAATAAAGCTTCCATTTTAGTATAAGCTGTTGGGTCACTAAATTTAGCAAAAATTCTTGAGTTATCTAGATTGAATTTTTTAGAGACGCTTTATTTCAGAGCTTTGGTTACTATAGCTACGCTTTGTTATAAACAACATGCTAACTTGGGTTCGTGATCAACAATAAATACTTCACTGTGAACTACAATCAAAACGGCACGTGTAAGTTGGTCATATTGATTTGTGTCTGATAAGCATTATTCAAATAGCTCATTAAACTAGAACATCTGTCTGGAAAACATCCGGTCTGTATTTTTCCATCATACCATACTATTATAAACATCCTTTGACGATGTTTTTACTAAAAACAAAACGTTGCTAAGCCAACCACTTTATTAAAAAAATTATTTTCTAGCAGCAACCAATGCCAACAGGGTTAAAGATTAACATTTTTACTTTGAGTTATCATGCGTAAGAAAATTTAGAAAGGTTGTATGAGCATAAAAGCTGATCGAAATAACGTAACTCGCTATTTTTAAACACTTGTTGTGTCTGACTTTTAAGTCGACGCCACAAGTCATCATACAAAAAAAGTTGGTAGCCTGTAAAAACATTGCAATGGTTTGAAAAAACAAATTTCATCAACTCGTTCCCCAAAATAAGTTCAATTACCAAATTTTAATGAATTGTTGATTATAATAACAACTATACAGCTGGTATTAAACATTGGCAAATATATATTAATGTAAAAGCTAAACTAACCATAGTCATAAAAGACTATGCAACATCATCTTAATACAGTAGTTAATAGATCAAAAATTACATACAAACATGACAATTGTGTACAAAAACGAATTCTTGTCAGAGCAAAATGTCCGGTTTGTTGGCAAAATGCATACTTCAACATCTATGTATATCGCAGATTTTTGTATACTTACTAACTAATATACAACCAGGCTTTTGTTGAATACAACAAATCTCATCTAATCTTGCCCAACACATTTTGTACAGTTAGAAATGGAGTACATGTATGCAAAAATATTGCCACGTTTCTTTTCTAGTTTCGTTTCGACCTTAACTGTTTGATGTGTTTTTCAAAGCGGAAACAAGGTATGCTTACGTGTTACATGATCAAAAATTTAGATAACAAAGTAATGATAAATAAAAAGCAACACAAATGTTTAGTTTTTGAACTTCTTTTAAAGTTTTTTTTAAAGTGTTATACTTGTTTTATTCCGGTTTTTGTGACATTTTACAGTTTGAGGTTCTAGAGCAAGTGCAAAAAGCACAAAGTAGCCTTCTAAAACACTTCTTAACACGTGCTAGCTATATCTTATGAGGAAGAATTAGCTTTGTGCTTGAAATAAATCACGGAAATAATTGATGTCAGTAGATTAATATTGATTTTAGCCAGATGAATAGTTTAAATGAAGTATTTATACTAATTATTTCTAAAAATATCCGTAGCCCAATTCCGTGATATTCTAACACGAGTGTTTTTAGAGACTTGTAAAAAAGGCAGAACAGTTTTGAGTTTATATCTTCACGACCTCATTTTTGCAGAATATATTTTAAAGTTTGGATCAATAACATGATAATTGTTCTAGATATTTCTATACTAATATTTGTAATTACTTGCATTACAATTAAGTCGTACGAGAAGTCACTCTGCTTCAAAACTTGAAAAGACACTTGTAGACAGTATTGTAAATTAATCTAAATTAACAATCGAATAGGATTACTGTAAATGATTTGCATCTGTTTAAATTTTCTTGTATCATAAAACCATTATCATAACAATTTAAGCATCTTTAAATCGTGGATATTAACAGCAAATATAACATTTTTAAGCTTATTTAACAAGAACATTTATTCCGACGTCAAAAAACAAACTGAGAAAATGGAAAATTAACTGCAAATAAACTGGTGAATAAACTTCAAATATAACTTAACTTTATCATTTATATTCACTGCTGTAATTGTAAGAGCATGGCACATTTAAGGAATGGAATAACAGTGAAGCAAGATTAATTTACTTGTGTACATTTTTAATTAATTTTAAAATGAATAAATTTAGAAACCTACCATATATTATTTGTTTAAATTGTGATTATCGGATAAGACATAATTGTTAGAACTACATATTTTCCTTTTTGTGAAGCCTTGTGCATCTATTTTAGCCACTCAAGATTTAAACTTTTGCTTTTTATGGTAATAGTAAATGGATATACTAAAATTCGTATCAGTTGAACAAGTTGCAAGCGACTTCGAATAACATCCAGAATTGATATATTCCACTATAGTTTCTACTTATTGTTGCGTAACAGGTGGTTTGAACCATTTTAGAGCCACTTGAACTTTTACAACTTGTTTCGAAGATGGTTTTAAAGTCACCACTTTTGTTTTTTTCTTAATGCTGTATGCCAGCTCAAGTCCTATCTCAACGAAGCATGCTAAGATGCAAACTGCCCAGACAAAGAACACCTTCCACAATTTTCCTTGAATTTGCTGCTTCAATTCTTGTTGAATTTTTTCGGCATGACTTCCAGTTTTGACGTGTGTTTTACTAACAACCCTACTTTCCTCTTGAACTCGAAGTGAATGGGAAAATCCTTCGGACTCCTTTTGCAGTCGATGGAACACACCAGTTTCCATCAGTCGTTGGAAATAACCTGCAATGGGTTCATGATTGGGCGGCATAAACGCCCAGAAATTTGTACCAGCATATAAAGGCTCCTTTCCAAGATGACAAAGAGCCCCATTTTGCATAGACTTAGTACCATTATCTCGCACTGCTTCAATGAGGTTTAGAAAATAGATGACACTAGCCCAAGTTCTACTGTAAAAAATCTTAGAGGTGTAATTTTGCACGAGAGACCGGGCCACTTCAAATTTATTATTATCACCTGCCGCAGCTACATATTTCCGTGCATACAAGTTTTTTAAGTGAACAAACCCTTTATTGACCCAACTTCCAGTTTCGTTTGACGTCAATGAAGAGAAGAACTCTATAAGTATAGGTGTTACATTATCACCTGTAACAGCTGCAGAGTAGTTGTTGTTGTCTAAATCAGCAAACGATTGGAAAGTGTGTTCTGCAGGAGGGCTAATCAGACGACTGGAAACGCTGCCGCTGTAGATATCTACCAGTACGCGAATTAGGAGTAGCCAGAGGACAAAAATGGATTTTCGTTGTTTGTCTGATCCACACAATCCGCTGCAAAGCACGGATGACAAAAGTAGTACCAAATTGTTGTCAATGTGCTTAGGTTCCAGAACAATGGCCAAGGTCACAAACGCAATAGAAATGCATATCCATGTTCCGGTATCCAATACGCTTGTAAACACTTTAAGTGACCATACGGGCTCTTGTTTCCAACGTGGCTGGTCACAGTAAAGGAAGTTCCACTCCATGCTGCTTACACTGAAAAATATTGGCTTGTGTTTAAAAGTTTGATATCGTTCCCACAATGTTTTTGGACTGTATACATTAGAAGCAAATGACGTCACCGCTGCGAATATAGTAAGACCATTGATGTCTTCTATCTTTGACATTAATTTATTTTCAAGTTGCTTGTCATACCAATTTTTAGTGTGCACAATTGAAACGTTTAATTTTGCAGCGATCGATCTCAAAAGCAATTGGTAAGGGACTTTTTTAAAGCGATTTTCTGGAAAGGGCAAGTCTCGTAGACTAGTATACTCTGCTTGTTGTTTAGCAGATATCTCATAATTTGCAAAGGTAATAGTGTTTAATTTGGCAAGGCAGCCGTAGAGAGTATTTAAAACAGAAAAATATAACAAATGTGATATAACTGAGCCTCTCATTTTGGAAGATGTATTTGATTTACGTTGAGATGAATTTCATTTGTTTGCACACTTGTTTGCTTCAGAATATTTGTTGAAAGATGTTTTGTAATAGGAATAAAAAAGTCATGAATATTTAACTTAAAATAAATTACGTTTTATTTATTCGAAACTGGTTTCGAAATAATTTTACTATTAATAATGTGTGAATTTGTGAAAAAAACTGTTATGGATAAATTTTAAAATTAAATTACATTTTACTTTTCCAAAAAAAAATTGCAATGATTTCACTAATGATGACGTAAACTTACTAGTTTTGGAATAAGAACTACACGAGATAAATTAAGCCGTCTATCTAGAAAGTTGGGTCTAGCTGCCTGGCCTCACAGATTAAAGTTTCTTAAACTGAAAGTAATACAAATTCCGTTAAAAATTTGAATTACTCTGTAGAAGTTACAAGCCTGCCAACGCAATATTCATTTCAAGTACGAGTATATTCTGGTGTTAGTAGTTGTGACCAAAAATATATTCCAACCACTGGCAATATAAGCGGGTAGCAATGAAGCCACGGGTAAAAAAAACACAACAACAATTTGTGCTTATTTAATTGGTTTTCAGTTTTCAATTATATCACAAAATTACTTTAGTATATTGTTTTGACACCAATATCGATTTAATAGTTAAGCAAAGAGAAATAAAATATACGGCTTTATATATTGTAGCAACACCGACAATACTTGAAGGGAATATAAAAAAGGGTATACTAGTAGATATTTAATATTATACGAGTTCTTCTATGCGAAAACACTTTACTGGGCCTATTGTTTTTTGAACTTTAATAAAACTGACACACTTTTTGCTTTTAATTCGCTTGGTTTTTGCATTCTCCGTTTTAAACTGATTTTTGGCGTTTGAATGTATTTTCTTTAAAAACTACTAGGAAAACTTTCATATCAAATCAGGCATACAATTAAGTCAACGTTTGATGTGTTATTTAACGGTGTTTACGGTTTTGGTAACATATTTGCACTATTTCGAAAGAGTACTCCTGTATTGATATTGGTTTAGAAGCCAAAGCGAATAAAGGTTAAATTATTGTAAAGCACGGCTTCTTGGGAAGTCATGTTTAAGGTAGAGTAGGTGAGAACTTATGAGTTTCTTTGATATTAAAACGTTTAGTTAGACGGCAGGTTTGCGATCACTAACTAGTTCAAAACAAATATAAACAGTTGTAGGTGAATTGCTTTTTAGGCTGAAATTTAAATTGACAATGTATATGTCAATTATCCCTTTCTGAAAAAACATCCGTTCGCTAGTCAAGATAAACAGTCTAATTATATATATTTTAAGTGCTGTATTAAAAACCCAATTTGTTTTCTAAGCTTAGCATATAAGCGAACTATTATTAAAAAAAGAAAAATATAGTCTAAAATTTGCACATTTAATGCGCATGGCATTGCCACGATATGGCTTGAGTTACCGTGAGTTGGCACTCAGGCGTTTTGAGCTTGTCAATAACAAGTTGAAGAATAAGGCAATGTTGGCACACCCAAAAATTATGTCAAAATACAAGTGAGTTAAAAAATGAGTAATTAACTGAAGTGATTGCACAGCAAAGAACTATTAAAATGATACTGCTGTATTGCAATAAATCACATACATACATTAATTAACGAGTTTTACAGTTTTGTAGGTTTCAAATGGACAAAAATACATATATGATGAATGTGTACAAAAAAGTAAACTACTCACAGAAAGTTATTTAAACTCCTTAGGCTATTTAGTCATCCACCAAAATATTAAAATCAATAAGTTAACATAAAAGGTTTCACAAGAACAAAGACTTCCAAAAATAACACGCCCAAATTCACACAACAAAAAAGGTCAAATTATTTTACTCGATAGAATACAAGTTTACTTATGCGGTAAAATGACCAATGCTCTAAACAAGTGCGTTCATAAGCACAACAATTAGTAGCACGTGGATATGTTTGCCCAAAAACTGATTTTGAATTTTTCCTATCGTTTTACTGTAATATACTTGGATTACTCCAGTTTACAAAATACCTGAATTATACTTTGTGGTCTCAGTTTGAAAACTTTTGACCTTTTTTAAGTTCTGTGTTAACAAAAGTCCCATTACAACTACACATACGAAAATGCAAATTACCCATAAGACGAACAATTTCCACAACTTTCCTAGCATTTGCCAATTTAACGCTTGTTTCGCTCTCTCCGCATGTTTACTAGTATCCTCGTGAGGTTTTCCAAAAAATCTCTATTTCTCTCTTGAACACAAACTGAAGTGACGAATTGAAACTCAATTAGCAATCAAGTTTTTATCATTTGTCGACAAGTTGCTGAAAATATTCTGCAAGACGTTATAGTGCGATAGTAAAAACGCGCAAAAATCATCTGTACCCACATTTAACAGCTCCTCTCCTCGATTGCACAGGGCCTTATTTTCGAACTCCAATCTCTCGTGCAGAATCAAATACGGTCATTTGATTTGTTAAACCTCTTCTAGCGGCTGGAGACACCGCGGCTGTAAATATACTACAATATGAGAGTAAAAAGTGTTCAAATCGGAAAAAATAGTTTGCTTTTTTGTAGTGTTCTATTTGGTCCACCGGGCAATAATATGGAGCAAATGTATTCAGTCGACACTATACACTGTTGAAAATATATTGTCGATTTTCTTTGGTCGACTCGTTTTTATTAGTCAAATGCATACTTACTCGACTCTGGAAAATTAGTAGAATTTAGTCGAATGCACTATCAGTCCAATCTATATTTAGTCGAATATATAATTAGTCGACTGCATCAAAACCTAAAAAGTTACATAATTCTAAATCTCTTTTTTGAAAATTTAACGTTACCTGCTCAGATGTATGAAGATTTATCTTAAGTTATAAAATAAAAGTTATATAATTGGTCAGCTTAACAATAAAAATGATTTATGCCAAGCCTCAGTATGAAATTAAACTTTGCACAGCTTCGCTGGCTGTATTTTTGTAGTCCTTCTGTCTAGATCGCATTTATAATTGACGTAATTGTTAACTTTATAATATCAAGAGTATAACAATGTAGCTACTGATAACAAGGTCAGTTAAAAACAAAATAGCTTTTTGCTTCTCAAAATTCAACTTTTATGTGGATTGATAATGATAATGCTCTATACTAATATTTGATGCTGAATTAAAGCACTTAGACTAAAAATATTCTACTGTAGAAACGGTCGGCTGAAAGCATTTCCACCACTTAATATTTTCCTGTATGAAAAATTTGAGAATTTGGCTTATTAAAATATTTGCCTATAAATTCGTACCATATGAGGAATAAATGGTACTTGAGCATGTACACGAATAACTGAGAAAGTTAGCCATCTGTAAATTTAAACCTTATTTATTGATATTTCATTAATCAATCGTCAAAACTGTGTCCATCCTTAAAAAAATTAATCTGAAATTAAAGCAAAAAGCGGATATTGTGCGCTTTTTACCACTTATACATGCAAGGAAAAATTAGAGACCTTAACTGGTTGATGTGTTTTCTCGAAGAGGAAACCAGATTGAATTGATTTTAACGTGATAAATAGCTTAAAATGGGTATTTAAACTAATTATTTCTAAAAACATCCGACCGAAAATTCTGTGATGTTCCAACGCCGTACTTTTAGAAACTTTTAACACTGTCAGTTCAGTTTTCAGTTTTAATTTTATGACCCGAACTTTACAGGACATATTTCAAAATTAGGATCCGTTCCATAATAATTACTACGCATATTTATACACTAATATTGTTTATTAATCAAATTACAATTTAAGTGTGCGCAAAAGTGCTATGCTTCAAAACTTTAAAAACATGTTTGTTAACATTATTGTAAATTAAACTAAAGTAACATTCGAATACGATTATTTTGGTTGATTTGCATTTGTTTGAAAGTTTTTTGTATCATGAAACAATTATCATAACATTTTAAACATCGTCTTTTAATGTACCAATAATGTGACATTGACCAGGATGTATGAATAACATTTTACAGCTTATTTAACAAGATCTACATGTTACTACAATGCTAGATAAAACTGAGAAAACCGGAAAAGAGCTGCAATTGTATCAGCACATAAAATTCCAACATAATGTAACCTTTGTCATTTATATTGAATAATAATTGTATCTGTAATTGTAAGAGTATCGCTTCTTTAAGGAATTGATTAATTATGAACCAAAATTAATTTGGTTGTATACGTGTTAAGGTTTAAAATAGAAAAATTAGAAAACGTCCTATACATTATTCATGCTCTGAATGTGATTATTTCATGCTATAATGCTATAATTGGTAAAACTTCGTGTTTTCATTTTTGTGAAGGTTTGTCAAGCAAACTTAGTCTTTTATAATTTAAACAATTAGTTCTTAATAAAATGGTGAATGTGTATACTAAGATTTGTATCATTTTAACAAGTAGCACTTAAGATAACATGGATCATTGATATATTGCACTATATATTCCACTTATTGTTGCGTAACAAGTGGTTGGAACCATTTTAGAGCCACTTGAACTTTTACTACTTGTTTCGAAGATGGTTTCAAAGTCGCCACTTTTGTGTTTTTCTTAATGCTGTATGCCAGCTCAAGTCCCATCCCATTGACGCATGCTAAAATGCAAACTGCCCAGACAAAGAACACCTTCCACAATTTTCCTTGAATTTGCTGCTTCAATTCTTGCT
>JAQFZG010003443.1:0-13638 GCA_034695465.1 Entomobrya nicoleti | reverse complement strand
GTGGTTGGTGAGCTTGTTCCATCGTTATGTTCAGATAAGTATTCCTCAGGAAACCTTGTATTTTGGTCGTAGATTTGTACGTAGGGATCTTCCGAATAAAAACCTTCACTTGATAATAAGTTAACCATTCTAGCTTTTTGTTCGAACGTAAAGTTGTCACAAAAAATGGAAATGAATAAATTTATTGTTATAACCACTTGGAGTGACATTTTTGTTTTAGAAAATTCCAGGGCTGTTTTTTTATAGTTTTTACCGTTAAAGATGTGAAGCTAAAAAATAACAGGTTTGAATATTTAACTTTTCAATTATATATTTGGTTACAAGTGCTAACTTCCAAATAGTGCTGTCAATTGTACCTCTAAAATTAAAATTGTCAACAAGTTGACGCCTTTGAAGTATTTAACTGTTAAGGAATTTTTTGCTTAATATTTGAATTAGACTAAAATTATATTGACCACTTGTCAATAACACTGGACCGTTTCTTTAACTTCACATTTACGTTTACTTTATATAATTACGTTAACTAACTAGAATACGCAAGAAATGCACAATGAGCAGAGCAAACTGAAAACACATTATTATTATTTTCGGAATATTGTTATACTTAAAAATATTTTGGTGAAGCTGGAATGCAAAACAGCATACAGCAAATGCTTGCAAAGGTTCAAAAACATTTAGCTAGTTCACCATCACTGATATGAATAATTTAGTAGCACGTGTAGAATATTAAATATACCCATTGTATAAGTCATTTTAATCATTAGCACAATAATATGTATAATGAAACGAATGTGTGCCTAAAAACTACATAACCCAAGAATTGGTACCTGAAACAAAGTTATATACGCAACTCATATAATACATTAACATGGTATTGATTACTCCACTTTTATCTAAGCGGGCTACTAATTAATTTGTGCCTTTCTTAACAATTATTTAACTGTATTTCAAATTATTTTATTTTAGGGAAAGTCTTTGATTTTATTAACGATTTAACGCACATTGGAATAAGAAAGCATTAAATAATATTTAGTATTTGTCCCAAAATAATATGTCAGTAATGCAAACTTGCTGTTGTGTAGATTTTTTAAACCATAACCGCCACATTATTGAAGTATCCCACTAACATAACTGCAGCAAAACGGATGACATTTATCTTTCTATTTTTTCCATTTCCGGCATTTTGTTTACCGATTCCTTACCCAGTTTTTTTTCGGGGTATGATGATGATGATGATAGCTATGCATTGCATAGAGATGATGATTTGGTGTGCATTGCATTGAGATGATGATTTAGGGTAAGAAAAATATCCCAAATTAATAACATTTCCTTTTCTGATGATGCTATGGTGGTCATGGCCTACAATTGTACAAAAATGCTGATGAAAAGCATAATACCCAACCAATGTGTTATCGAATCGAAAACAAGGCCAAAGGCAAGTGGATAACTTTTATTTCTTGATTTCCTTATACCGGAATGTATGGTATGGTATGGTATTCACGGAACAAGACAATAACCGAAGACAGGGTGTGCAGCTTAAAAGCTTGTGAAATGATGATGGAAAAGTTGAGATAATGATGATTGCCTTGTTGTGAGAAAAATCCCAAAAAAAAAGTTGAAATTTCCTTTCTTGATGACGACTCGCCGGTCATAGTCTACAATAAATCAAAGCACCGATATATACACAAAAGTTCTGGGCGGATGTGAATGCGTGTAATATGTATATGATGCAACTTGACACAAAAACAAGGCTCTGATACCTTTCCTTCTCATCTTTGGGTGTCAATAAAGCCAGCAAGCATTAAAGATATCAAAAAAGAGAGTTGCTCACGGTATCCTATTCATGGAAGTCAATTATTCCCCGAAAGACAAGGATGCTATTCATCATTGTCTTAAAGTATACTCAAGATGACTTGCTCTCTCTTTTCATCCACTAACAAGTGCTTAAGGAAAATGAGCAGTTCAAGGACATGGTTTTACGAAGTAAATATACCTCAAGCTAGCTTGAACGTTTTGGAGTTTGAAGTTTTCCCCTGAAGATTTCTCAGGAAAATAAATCAGTCTTTTTCACTTGAGCAAACTAGAAGCACTAATCTATTCTACAAAACACAAGCACAGATTTCATCACTTGTGAAACGGTAGACGAAAAGGCAATGGAAGCTAAAAGGACTTAAATTCAGATTTTAAATAATTTAATAATTCAATTCAGGTTTAAAACAATTCAATAATTCAATTCAGATTTAAAACAATATAATCAAGTAATTTAAAAGGGTTTCAACAGTTTTTTGCATGTTATAATTTATTTTTCTTCCACATATCAATTTAGATTGCTATCCCTGGCTCCCCTAAAGGAAAGTCCGCCTAAAATGGGATGACAACCCCTAGAGGCAAAGGGAAGGCAGTGAAACACACTTGGAAAGCCCCCAGGTCCTAAGGGAAAAAAACATCAAGCATCAAGAAGCTGATCAAGGAAACTGCCACGGCCCCACCTGGTGCTTTCCGAAGCCGAATTGACCTACCAGGGTCCCCGTCGCCCCCGCGCTCTCGTTCCCCCGACTTGCAGCAATTCCTGCCAATAATGGTCCGGCCCGTGGCCGCAGCAGCAGCGTCATCATCCAAGGCTCTCGACTGTATCAGGCGCCCTGTAGTGAATGATATAGCTGAGGTAACTGTTTCTGTTATGACAATTATATATTCACACAATTAAAACTAATTTACACAATATTTACAAAATGTGTATTATTAGGAGGAGCGGCTTCATTGTGTTGATCTAAATGATCATCAAATCAACTTTTTTTGCAAAAGATTGGTTTTGAGAACACCATTAATGGTTGGGCCTTGAAGAAGGGAAACGTTGTTGTTCTGAAGTCTGGCTATTCCGGATGTTCGTGTCTTCTCCTAACGAAAAGAAGCCCTTCTGTAACATCCCCAGCTCCATGATGGAAGATGACTGGATGGAGTTGAACCGCTACAGGCAGGAAGGAAAAACAATCTTCATTTTCATTGCGAGGGAGTACGTAACTCTCACCTTCCATGATCAACATCGGGGGAACGCGGGAATTCCTAGTGAAGGGGACATTTTTGAGGGGTCAGCACGGCACATGGTCAACGGGGAATTGGTAATTCGCCCAACCCACACCGCACTCATGTCTATCAATGGTCTTCGTTTTCGGTTATTTGATGTCAACCGATTCCAAGACATGGATGCGGAGAACAACCCATGGGTGGAGGTATTTTATAATACCGTCCGACACCGAGCCCTTCCCCGTGTTTATGAAAACTTTGGATTGAAAGCTGTTGACGTTGTCGACGATTATGGCATCGAGGATTGCTATTTCTCCACAGGGTAAGTTGACTTGACTCCTTTACAAGGCCCTCCAAATAACGTAAAAAATTAGACTTAATGATCGACCATTTTGGTAAAGAAAGATGCGTAGTTGTAATCAATAACTTTGCTAGTACTGATTTCCAACCAAGTACTTCGATCCCAGTAATTCTCCGTCAATTTGAATTGGCAGTTTTGCATAAACAAGGCCAAGGCCAATTTCAAACTGATATTATTTGGACCCGCAAAGAATATTTGCCTTACATAAATGGCAATCACACAGGAAACGACTTCTCAACTCACACTCACAGCTGTCACATTTCAAAACATTTCACACCTTTAATATTCACACCAAATTCATTTTTAATTGACATGTTTGTAAACATATGTATCATCTTCGGTGTTGCTGACGTGTAACAACACCGCGCAAGATACATTCCATTCTTTTCTTGAATAAATAAATAAATAATAACGAAACAAAACAGTGGATACTGCATTTGGCTAGACCCAAATACATTTTCTTCTTCATCAAAACCATGGCTTTTGAAGTTCAAGTGGAGTTGTTTATGCCGAAAAACTTATTTTTATATGGAAAGCATACTCAAATTTTTCGATGTTTAAATTGTTATGGTAACGGAATTTCCAGTAGCATGCCTAAACTCAATATTTTAGTGGACACAACAAGAGCTTTAATGGAATATGGTGTTGTCCCAGTGGTTAATTGGATGGCAAGAAAACATTTTAGTTTTAACGCAGACAGATCTGATCAGTTGCATCGTCCGCTAAGCAATTAAATGCGGCAGCACAAATTCAGCATTTCGTATTAACGGAAAGAAATGCAATTAAATCACCCCTAAAAAACCTTCATCGAATTCGAACCAGATATATATATATAAGGTTCAACTACTCGCCTTTTCATACGCGTCTATATTTAAGGATATTCTTGGAAATGTAGCTTGGCGTAAAACTGTAATTTTGGACGATACAGTAATAGAATCCTTTAATCGGAAAGTTGATCTAATCGTTCTTGCAAAACTTAGTAGTGACAAGGATCTTACAAAAGTTGAGTTTAAGTTTGGAGAACTTCATTTTGTCAGCTGTGGATCTCGTGGAATCGAGCCTATTTCATTTTTTCATATTGTGACTGTATTCGAAAGTACTGTATGGATTTGGTTGTTGTCTGTTGTAACTTTAGTAGCCATCAGCTGCAAAATCATAACAGAGAGGTCCTGCGTTAAAACCTTATGAAGTATTTTTAAAGTCTTGCTAGAACAAGGAGATTCGTTTCCTGAAAAAAGGACTTTTTAAGAAAATTGAAGTTTCCACTTTATGGAGTATTTATGACTGCCCTTGTTATTAGTAATGCCTTTAAAAGTGAAAATGTTTACAAAATTGTGACTCCAAGACAACTTATTCCATATCATACTGTAAATGAACTGAACCAGAGTTACAAAGTATAGTTATAAATATAGGTCGGACAATTTGAACTATTACGTTGACATGGATCAACATTCGGCCTTTTTAATTTAAAAAAAAAGGAGTGTATTTGCAAATAGTGAGTCTTCAGATTATTTTGAATGGAGCGAGGATCCTATACAACGAAATCTTTTTGAAAAGTCTCAAATACACCAAAATAGTAGCAAAATATTCATGGAACCCGTAGATCTATTGGAACCTGTTTTAAGTATATCGACATACGATTGGAATATATTGCGAACTATAGATTTTAGCGTAATAGCTGATAGTTTATATTTTAGGTTTTGTAAAAACCAAAATGAGTTAATTACGCAAGATTTGCAAATCTGTAGCAAAACCGCTTGGATTTTTCCAAATTATTTGGCCCAAGACATTTCTAGAACGTTGCAAGGATCTGGCAAACACTCAGACGTTGGTAGTTCGGTGTATTTAAAACCGTTTCTATGCATCAGGATATCAGGCCTAATTCCTTTATCGTTGCAAAACCAGTTTGAGAGGATGCAAACCACTGGAATACTGGACTGGTGGCCTAAATTTATAAACACAACGGACTTTCGTAAAGAAAAAGGCAATGTTCCACCTGCAAAACCAAATATGAGTGGACATACTCAAGTGATATTCTTCATATTTTGTATTGGAATTTCATTAGGTTTTATACGTATGCTTATTGAGTTAAGTGGAATAATGATCAAATATGTTGCATCTAAAATTCAAAATTGTGTGGGTAAGCCAGGAAGCAAAGACACATTTGTGTTTGAAGAACATACTTATTTAAATGTTAAGTCAATTCAAGTAAAATCACAGAGCGTACCAATTAAGATACAAACTTTTGAGTACTTAAAGGGTTATAAAATATGAGCATCAACTGCTGTGAAATGATTTTAGTCATCTTGTTATAAATGTCTGACTAACTAAATGATAAAAATAGGATTTAATGAACCATTTTGTTGACTGTAAATTTGTAACCTTTTTCTTAACTCATTTGCTAGGTGCAGTCAAAATATGTTAGAAAAAACTGAATGACCAAAAAACCTCTTTCCATACTATTATTGGCTTATTTCATATTGTGTCTTCTAAAACTATGAAGAACAAAGGAAATTTCATCTGTATTTTAACTGACCAACCATTGCGTCTTATGTCCGGTTTTGTGAACTTTTTTTCTTGCGTTGCCGTAGTATTAGCCCGAAATACATAATTTCAGATTTCATAAAAGGTTTAATGGATTTTCAGTTAATACATTGATGATATATGGTGTCCTAGCTAATTACTGCCGAAACTATTCTTCTTATATCTACCTAATAACTTTTATTATGATTATTTATAAATTTGAAATCTTGCCTGCCAAAATTGGTTGAAAGTCACTTTTTACTTTAAATTATTTTTTGTCATCTAAACACAAATATTTATATCAGCCATAGCTACGCCATGTAATCGTACCAGATATAACTGTTTTTCAGATTGCTCCAAACTCGCGTGTCAGTTAAGTTGTTTTGCGTAAGCTAGTCAATTTACTACTTGTACTTAATCGTTCCACATAAGACAATATCCCAACTTACAAAGTACAGTTAAGGTAGCTATTGATTAAGTATTGTCAACACAGCATTGTCACGTAGAAATAAGCATTTGTTCATATATGCCATGGTAAAAAACTCAAATTTCAAGTCGTCCATACCCCGGATTCTATATACGAAATCAGAAGGGTGGAAGGGAAAATGATTTTATTAAGAACAAATTTCCCGGAACTAGATTTCGACTAGTATTTAAAAACTAGTTCTGTTCGCAAGATATCTAAAGATATCCGTATTAGTTGAATCTCTTATATAGCTTTTACACCTAAAAATAAGGGAATGTGGAACTGCTCTGTTCGTTAAGCTAATAGTGACTTCGATGATCATGTCGAATTATGTGGTGGAAAAATATTTATCTGTATTCGTTTCTTATACGTATATACAATATATTAATTAAATAAAGTGTCGGTTGATAAAAATGCTAATAAAATATGTCCATCTTATGCATGTAATTAAATCGCGTATTTCTTTCCCGTAAAACATCAACTTAAAAGATAAATTAGTGTAAGTGGTTTGGCACACAATATATTGAAAGAGCACTTTAGTCCAACTATATAACTCAACCTAAATTAATTACTTAGTCATTTAATCCAGAAATGTCGCAAAAATGTAAAATACTATTAAATTTAATGTAGTGTTATGGCAGTGCTCATTCTTTTAAATTCAGTATATTGTCGCTCCATATGTAAATTCTATATTAAATCTAATTTTTATTTAGAAATTAGGAAACACAGATTTATAATATTATAAATATTTATCCGTTTATGTTGTCTTTCGGGATCAGTGGTTTGCTTTTGGGTTCAAACTCAAAGTTCAATAAAATCCGCTTGTCAGTTTTGAGCTAATATTTAACAGGTTTAAAGCAAAACGTTTGGATACCAATATATAGTGGAGAAGACACACAAAGCTGTAGTTTTGAGTTTCAAGTTTTATCTAATTCATAAGTAACAGAGTCCATTTATTGAAGTAAATTTTATACAGACTTTAAGACAAAAGCACGGAACACAAAAATAAAGCAGTCATAATAATTTCACATTGGAAACTCAGGGTTACAGCAATGGCCACGTCTAAAGCAAAAACATTTTTTAAATTCTTATTAACAATGCTTTCAACGGTCGCCTTATGTTTGAGTGAAGATAAATTGGAGATAAATACCACAATGGTTAATTTATTATCAAGTAAGGGATTTTATTCTGAAAATCCATTTGTAAGACTTTACGACGAAAATATAGACTATATTGGAGAATACGTGCTAGAAAATAATCATGGATCAAGTTCACTAACAACCACAAAATATGTCGACAACTTACCCGCAATTTTAAAACAGTTTGGAAACGACAAATGCTTAATTGTCATAAATAATTTTCTGCATGCCGAAATCGAAACAAGTATTGTGGCACCCGTAATTCTACGTCGATTCGGGCTTGCAATTATAGAGCGTAATCAACGTTATACTAGAAAGCGAATGATTTGGACCTCGGATAGATATTTATCTAAATTAAGTGGCATTAAAACCGTGAAGGACACGTACGGAATTACTCATGACTGTCATGTTTCCAAATACTTTACACCCTTTTCAGTGGGCTTAGGCAGCACCGGATATTGCGTTGGATTAAACCCCGATATTTTTTCGTCGAATTCAAAGCCATGGTTATGTGAAGTTCAAGTAGACTTGTTTATGCCAAAAAAGCTATTTGTACTCGGCAAGCATACCCAAATATTTCGATGTTGGGACTGCGATAAATTTCATTTCTCAACTAACATGCCGAAAATAAACATTTTGGTGGACACAACAATGACTCTAAATGAATATGATGTAGTCTCAGTGGCAAACTTTATGTCTAGACAGCGTAAACCAGATGGAGAACTCGAATCTGATGGATCAGATTTTGAACCAGCGACAGACTTCACAATCTTTGGTTACGTTAATTGTCAAGTAGACACTAAATTAATGACAGAGAATCTTGTTTGTCGAATAGCATATTTAAATATACTTTTCCCATGCAGTGACTGTCAGGACGCATATTTAAAGCATAAAATTAACTTTAAAAACCTAAGGATTAATTACGTTTTGTTTCTGGATAAAATTTATCAACAACTGCCCATTCAATTTTTCATTGAAAATCCAACAGTGGCAGGTGATAACTTCGCCGGACAAGTGAGCAAATTTATAGTGAATGAACCAGATGCAACTAAATTCCCAGTACAACACATTCCTGAAATTAAATCGAGATATTCGGACAAAATACAAGTGCTTGCCTTTGCGTATGCATCATTTTTCGCAGACTTACTTGGAAATACGACTGACTTTAGAAAGGAGGTTTTGGAAAACCACTACAAATATAGTTACAGCCGTGCATTCTATCCTTTCATATCTGAAGATCCTTTCAAGGAACATATAAAAATGGATTTTAAATTTCGTCAACTCCATATAGTAAGCTGCGGATCTCGAGGAATAGAGCCGATTGGACTTTTTCAGCTAGCAACCGTTTTTGAAGCAAAAATTTGGGTACTTTTATTTGCTACCGTATTTGCTATTGTGTTTTGTAGCAGACATCTTACTGGACGGTCCTACTCCTCAAGCTTTGCAAGCATTGTAAGAGTGCTAGTCGAACAAGGAAGTCCATTTCCTGAAAACGACGAAGCTGTAAACAAGCTAAAATTACTAACTTGTGGAATCCTACTAGCAGGACTAGTTGTAAGCAATGCCTTTAAAAGTGAAAACGTTTACAACATTGTGACTCCAAGAAAGCAGATTCCGTATTATACGCTGGATGAACTACTTGAAGACGGCTTTAAAATATTTAGCAGGATTACCAAGTTAGAATACAACCAATTGGATATGAAATGGGAGACAAAATTTCAGGATGACAAAAATGTACTCATCTTTCATAATACTTGGAAAGTTTACGGGGGCACGGAGGTTTTATCATTTTCGGCAAATCAAGACATATCTGTGAAAATAATGGAGTTGGAAAAATGTGAAATGCATCCTGAAACGACGAAAATAATAATGGAATCTCTGGATTTATTAGATCCTTTATCTAGAAGTGAAATACTGGATTGGAAAATTCCAAAAAAGCCTGATTCTCTAAGAGAAGGTAATAGCCTAAAGCTGAGGTTTTGGAATAGCCAAAACTCATTAATTGTGCGAGATTTGCAGAACTGCAACAAAAGTGCTTGGATTCTGCCAAATTACTTGGCGCAGGATATTTCGCGAAAATTGATAAAATCTGGTAAACATTCTGATGTTGGGACATTTCAGTACTCTAAGCCCGTGTTGTACTTTCAACTTTTTGGGTTGTTTCCATTATCACTATTAAATCAGTTTTCTAAATTATCAGCCTCCGGAATCGTTGAATGGTGGCCGAACTTAATTAATAGAACTGACTTGATTAGGGAAAACGAAAAAGTACCTCCTTCAAAGCCAGATATTAATGGACACATACAAGTGATTTTTATTATATTAGGAATTGGACTTTCAACTGCATTTATAAGTTTAGTTTTAGAGTTAACTGGTATAATTTTTAAATACATTAGAAAGCTATCTAACTCTTTTATATTATTAATTAAAAACTTTAAAACTAAACCATATTTAGCCAATTAGAGTGTATTTAACATTTTAAAATTAAAGCTCTTTCCATGCTTTAGTTCCATACATAAAGCAACAAAGAATGGGTATGAAAATACACCACGACGCCGACAAGCCGACTCACGAACCACAGCAAACCATGGCCATAGTATTGAGCCTAATATTGAGATGGGACATCAAAGACATCGAAACATGCGTCTGTATAGATTTTTAATTTGAATTTTAAGTCCGAGATGTAAACTTTAAAATGATAAATTGAATATTTTTCACTAATTTTGAGCTATAATTTTGATGGTTTAACCATTCTGTTTGGATATATCTAAATAATTACTGAAGATCTTGCTTTACTTGCAAAAGGGTTGGCTTTTAAATAAATGGGCGGAAGCTATTTGACTTGAATAAGTCAATAAAATCAAAATGTGTGAAATTCATTCAGATTTATTGAATCTGTAAAGCATTTTTTACAATGATCAGTTGCAATATTCCTTAATAAGTAACATTAAAGTTTAACCACCCTATTAATATCTGTAGTAAACATATTACCATATTCATAATATCTAATTTATACACCAATATTATATAATTTAATCCATATTCATGATTAAGTAAAAAGTTTCAAAATCAAGTCCGTTTGAGATCTCGTGTGTTAAACTATTTTTAATATTCTCAAATAAATTCATAAGTTTGAATTACATAAAATAATGAAATTATAAATAAATCTGCAAATTGTAGTCGCGGTAGAAATTCTCTGATTTCAGAATGTTTTCTTGTAAATAATGTCATGCATATTGTTTTGTATTTCGCATGTACATTTTGCATAATCTATTGAAACGCTGCGTGATGTGATGATGACGGGTGATGTAATGTTGAAATTCGAACGAGGGAGGAGCTGGCCTAGTAGCGGATTATTTGATTATCAAATTCAATAAGCACAAGGTACTTCTTGACCCAGATTTGAAATAAACTTCGGTATAATATTATTGCGAACTTGTTCTTACGAAACAGGGTTTAAATAATAAACGCCAAATCTGTGGTGCAAACTAGTCACGAAACTACTACAAAACTAATTTCTATAGCGATCTTTTACTGCATTTACCTTTTTTCTGATAAACGATTTCTGAATCATTTTAAATAGTTTTCTCTTGGTCCAGTTGCAAACCCACTTAAAAACATGACGACCTACTCTACAGTAAATTGACGGTATTTTTGTTGTTGTGAGATAATTATTTTTTAGGACTCCAATCATATTGCTATTACCCTTTATTCTTTAAAATAACCCAATGGCTCTACTGTAACTACCGTAACGCAATGGGTAATTAGTGGGTCATGTTTCGTGTGTGAATCGAATACCTGCAAATTAGTATATTTGTGAAAGTATTTAACAAGTAATTAACAGTTAAAATCTTAATTAAACTTTCAAATTTTTACGTATGATTCTTATTAAAAATCATCGAATCTATAGTGAATATGTATTGAAAATTACTTGAGTTGAAAAAAACATCAAATGATGCCATTTACTCCTACATAATTTGCACCATTTCTATGCTTTCAGTTAACCCCAAAACTCAAAAACTAAAAAGTAAGCTTATTGATGCCACTGGAAGCTACCAAGAAAATAATTTGTTTTCCTAATTAAATTAATTTTCTTTTCACAGGTATTTTCTGACGTACCAATTTATATATGCCCATCCATTTAAACTGGGGAGACTCAGATAAATCATCTTTTACTATTTAGCCATTTCAAAATAAAAGTTTCTGGAATGGACAAAACAAACTTATTGACAAAACCTGCATAATTGTAATAAAACCGCGTAGGTTATTCAAAACTATATGGTAAAGGACATTTCTATAAATCTAATCAAATCTGGCAAGCACTCGGGTGATAAGGCTTTCACAAAGACATATTTATGCCTTATCTTAGATGGTTTGTTACCATTGTCCTTACTCCACAAGTGTTGGAAAATATGTGAAACAGGTTTCGCCGAGTGGTGGCCCAGTTGTATTTACCAAACATATTTCAGAGTGAAAGCGACCAGAATCCTCCTGCAAAGCTGCAAAACCAACTATTAAGGGTCATTAAATGATATTTTATATCTTGTGCAGTGGTCTCTCAATAGCTTCTTGTAGTATTATCGTAGATATTAGTGGAATACATTTTAAGTTTATGTAATTCATGTGCACAAAAGTTGTTAAATATGTCACCAGAGTCAAACGGTTCTTTTCATTTGATTGAAAGCATTGGTTTTCATGAAACCTGCACTTTAAAATTTCTTTGTTCTTTATTCGTGGGCAACATATGCATATTTAGTTTTTGAAATTCTACAAATTTGCATTATTGTTAACGCTTTACATGAATATGACATCCATTTTGAATTTTAAAATGGTGACCAAATGGTCTCTCTGATATGCAATGGAGTAACAGAAATGTGGTAGCTAAAGCTGTACAACTGCTTGTTAGCAAAAGGGCTTTTGGTAAAAAAAATACTTAATATAACTAGTAAAATATGATATATTTGAAAAACATTTACAGAATCTCACTTAATTAAAGAAGGACCAGGTGAATTTTTCACTGTAGTATAAAGCATAAGGGGTATTAAGAAAACTACAAAGGATTCTTGCGCGGTTCTTAGACATCATGGATTTGGCCGAACATTTCGATGAAAATGATGACCATAATAAATAATATCTTTTTCAGAAATTTTTGTTGCATAAAATGCCATTTCAGTCACCCGTTCTATGTTAGGGTATATCAATGGTTTTTTGGCGACAGACTGGATATTCAACCCATTCGTTGATGTCCACGAAGTAATAGTATATTGACACAATTTTCTGGCTCTAGAAGTAAGCATACTTATTCGGGGATTAGATTGTAGCCCAATTGGGTAAAAGAATCAAACCTGTGGTCATCCATGACTTGAACTAATATGTGTTTTTTTAATAAAGTGTACTTGTTAACTTGTAGCTGCTAAGATCTCTAGAACTTTTGTAACTCTCAATTAAATCATTTGCTTATAGAAAACACATCATTTAAGTTTTTCTTTAGGAAGAAGAAGTTATTTTTCATTTAAGAAGTTAATAGTTCCAAAATAATACAATATAGGTTTCACTTTTAATTAATTCGTGGCTTGTAGAACGATAGAGTGTCCAAAATAGATCGATTTGGCACGAGCATTTTATTAAAATAAAATTGTTTTTCGGTTTTGCAATTACACTCGGACTAAATTTAAAACGAGCTTCCGGGATATGTTTTGAACAATGTTGTAAACCCGTTTCTTGTCTATCATTGGTTCTTTACTGCTGGCTTCGATTAAACGCTCAAGAAATAACAGGTTACGTGGGAACACAGCAGTTAATAAATCGTCAATACTTTTTGCTTTTCGAAAATATTTTTGACTCATATTTGGAATTGGCCCGTTAAGCTCACGTCAGTACCCGAATAATTTAAATACACTTGGTCTGAAACACATTAAGTTACGAATTATTAAAAAAACAGTAGGACAAAAAATAAATTAACTAAAAGTACTTTAAAAAAAGGTAAAGAAAAATTATATTTCACAATTCTCTTTGCCACCAAAAATTAGTAACGTAATTCTATAAATAACTCCATCGTCGTACTTCGTTATGAGAAACGCTATTTCGAACGAAATTTTCTTGAAGCAATATACATACAAAAATTC
>JAQFZG010003442.1:0-13639 GCA_034695465.1 Entomobrya nicoleti | reverse complement strand
TAATTGAGCAGAAAAAAGGTTAAGACTAGTTAATGTGAGAGATTTGATAAAAAATTAACCCTGTTATTCTCAT
This sequence comes from Entomobrya nicoleti, assembly GCA_034695465.1. Classification (NCBI taxonomy): domain Eukaryota; kingdom Metazoa; phylum Arthropoda; class Collembola; order Entomobryomorpha; family Entomobryidae; genus Entomobrya; species Entomobrya nicoleti. Next base: position 13,566 of record JAQFZG010003442.1, on the reverse strand, counting down.
TACGCGGGAGCATGGTTAATGAGTGCCGACTGCTTGTGCAAGTTACACAGAAAAATAATATCTTTGTATCTCGCTACATTAGGTATTTGCTTTTAGCCACGTTAACCGCACTATAATGGATTGATAGTAAGAATCACATCAATGATTGTAAAAAATATAATGAGGACAATGATTGGTAGATTTATCACATTCTTAGAATGTTTCTTTAGTCATGTGAATGATTGAACACAAAGACAAGTTTTATTCGTTGTCAATTGAACCATTGAACGAACGTGATGTGTCAGTGTCGATGATGATGCATCATCATAAATTAGGCACATTATCAATGATAAAGTATATATGAGTAAATATTATGTCATGTCATTGACAGAGAGAACTTTTTTTATCTTTCTTATTGCTACTTTGTCTTTTATTAGACGTATTGCTTTATTAATTTTTATTATAGACAATAGACACCAAACTAAATGGTGTGCGTTGATTTGAGAGAGAAAGAAACATTATGATGCTTTCAGTCAGAGAGTTAAGCTTGTTATCAATATAATATTTCCTGCCTTTTTTCTGCTTAGACTACTTATCGCTATCAACCGCTATTTTCATTCAATAAACCAAAAGAGTGAATGTATATTTATGACTGACAAGACATACACACACATGCATACCCATTTGAAAACTGATCGCGATAATCACAAATAAGTTGAATGGGAGTCTGCTGTTTATAGCACCCATCAATTCTACTGCTCATCAAACACATATACAACCACCACCATAACCACATTTGCTCCTTCTCATCAACTTCATCTATATGTGAATTGACGTTACTTCGATTTGGATTTTCTGTTCATTTTTGGATTAAATGTTGAATGTACAGTTTATAATATCATGATAATGCAAAGTGTAGCTAGACATTTTCCTGTGTCACCCAACAAGACAATTGACAATCATAAAGGAAACGTTTTTTCTTCTTATTAGGTCTGCTTTGTACATGATAAATTACTGAACAGAAGTTATACGTATGTAAAAGAAAATTATGGCAAAGTAAGCAAACATTTAGGCACATGAATAATATCGAAAGGAGTTTCGGAAATACGTTGTAACGAACATCAGCATTGGAAAAAAGTAAGATTATTATGTGATGATGGTTACGATTAGGCACAGTGAATAAGGCGAGCAAAGAGAAAGAAAAAAAATCTGCTAAATAATTCACCTTGTACCGATTGGGCAGTGTACCGATATTGAAACAAGCAGCTGGCTGCATAAATAATTTGTTTAAAATTATAGACAAAACATATAAGCACACATTTCCACAGGGTAATTTTCATTTTTGGGCTAAATCATTTTTCATGTTTATATGTGCTGATGATGCAGCTAGCAGAAGTATATAGCTTGTAAGATAATTACTCCACAATTGCAAGTAGGACGATGGTATGGCGTGGTGACGACAGTGGTGTATTGAATTGTATAATTTCTTCGTTTTCTCGTCAGTTGAATGCATACATTTTACTTTGACTGCTTTACTGCCTAAAAATCTAATTAATATCTTACCTGGACATCTACAAGCAACACGATTACTATTTCTACAATTCCAATAATATTATTTTTCAGTAATCATCATCATCATCATTTCTTGATTTTATTATTCAGAGCAATTATCCTTAGTCGAGTGTGTTTTTCCACAAAAATGAAAGCATAGCTTGCCGAGAAACTTCACACGGAATGGGAGAGCAATTTTTTAGAAGCCAATCTTATTCCCAGTCCCCTGACAGCGCAATGTAAATACTAAATACCCACCTTTATTTTACCTGTTTATTTCGTTTTGATATCATTCATAATATCCTTGCTAATATTTTATGCGATGATGAGTGCTATGTAGCTAACTTAATTTTTATGCGTTCAGCCAGCCCCACTGTACACGCCATTTTATGTAAAAGGGGAGGGCTGAAATCTACAAAAAAAAAAATTTGGAACACGTGTCTTGATTGTACTATGTTGTCGCTGCAAGTCAAAAAAACAAGCAAGCAGCACCCTTTCTCTTTTGAATGCTAAAAACAAGTATTGCGAACGGGGAAAAAAGGCGATTCCATCAAACAATTTAAAATTGCATGATGGACTCCACTGTAAAAAATCATTTTTATTTTAGTTCGTGAGACGACATTACCACTATGAGAAAAGTTAAATTGCTACCAAAACAAAACAGGCTGGCTGGCATCACTGAAGAATTTTTTTACACTGAGCTTGTGATGACAGAAAGCAAACTGGTGAAAAAATTATCAAGTTTTCACCAAAGAGTTTTTTTTTTCACATTAACAAAACATGTAATATATTCCCTCACAATGACCAAAAATCTTGATAGGACCTAAACAGGGAAAAGCAGTATCGCCTGTAAATTGTTTATGTTTATGTGAAGCGAGAGCAACTTGATGATTTCACACAGAATGATTACACTTTTATCATGCTCACGACAAAGAAAAATTGCATTAATAAAACACTCTCCTATGAGCATTTTTTATGATTTTAGAAAAATGCCTCCAGATACAGCACACAACCTTGCCTGGTCACAAAGAATGTTATTCGCTACGCGCTCTCACAACAACACCACAAAAGTACGTACTCTTATGATTCATTTAGTGAACATGAAATGACCACTTTATGATGATGATAATATGAGCAACTTTCTTAGTCGAGAAAGAAAAGGAATTAGAAGTACATACACAGTTCTCTCCCCTTTCTCCAACATGCTTTGCAGCTCCACCAAAAAAAACCAACCCTTTCGCCCTATTTTTTTCACTCGTGCATTTTTTCTCTGTCTCTTTCGTATTATCATCCCAAGATATATCCTTTCTTCCAGCCAAGTAAATTTCATGATGATGGCGATGATGATGCCCTTATCATCAAAACTGCTGTCTTTGTATGTATATGGTCGTTTTTCAGCAAGTATCATCATGGGTGGTGGTGTGAAAGCTCCCGAGAAAATATCCGTATAAATAGTAAAGTTAACGAAAAGATGTATTAGATGTATTATTATTATCTGCTTGAAGAGAAGCTTCTTACTTTCCAGTTATCATCATCATGCCAGAAATATTATATACATTGGAGAAGAAAGAGCATTGTAATATTTTGTACTGCACAACATTATGCCTTGTATCAATACTACTATACATATCGCACTGAAGGAGAAAGGACTTTTGCTTGTGTGTGACAAAGGTATTACTACGCTGTTACAGTTAAAAAAAGAAGAAGAAAGTAAGATGTACACCCTTTCTCTCCTCCTCAGTCAAGGAGATTCATAAATGCGATTGTAAAGCTAACTGTATAAAAAGCAAATACATTACTAATATAATTTCATAAACTATAGATATAGTTTTTTACATGATATGTGTAAAAGACGAAAGACGCGTACATGAAATTTATGTTTGGTGTTTGGCATTGATATCCACACTCGATTGCTCGCAGATTTTTCATCCGAGACATTTTTTTCTTCTTCTTTTTCACTACACAACACATTGCTGATGTGATGTATTACGGGGTAAATGTGTTTGTGTGTGTGTTATGTATATTGGTATATGTTGAGTTGTAAGAAAGAAAAGGAGAGGAAGGCAGAAAACACTGGCAGAAAGCCTGCCATCCTCCTGATAAGAACTTGATTTTTCAAGAAACATCATATGAAATATATTCAATCTGCTTGCCCAGATAAGTCTTTCTTTTTTCAATAGAGAGAAAGAGTCAGTCAGAGCGAGAAGATGACTGAGAGTGAGTGAACTACCGCCACTGCTCTTCTCTCTCTCACACATCACATCATCATCATCTTACACACTCAAACCCGTACATATATTAGGAAACTAAACTGCTATATAAAATAGATGGATGGATGATAGAAAATACATACATATATTCATGTGTACCTTATTGCATCTGAATTGCATTGAGAGAGAGAGAGAGAAGAACATTTCATCTTTCCATTCACAATATTGGTGTTGTCTGTTGTACAATGAATGTGGTATTTATGACGATATATACAATGCGATACTGATGATGTTGATGATGAGATGGCATGTATGTATATGTATGTACATGTATATGAGGAGAACTCACATGTATTTTTTTCGAGTGAGATAGTGTCTTTCACCATCATCGTCATCACTGGCAAGAGTGAAAAAAGAAACAGGCAAAGATATTACCATTACTGCTGAGTGAGTGGGAAAAGAAAATAGTGAAACGTGTACATATGGATAGAAGAGGAGGAGACATAGCTTGCTTTCATCATGAACATCATCACATCACTGAAAAACAGCAGCAGCAGCATCCAAGCAGCCATCCATCCATTTCGTCAAGATATATCTACACACAATTCAAAAAATGCTTCGGCTTCTGCCAACAATTTATTACACTCGAAAAAATTCCTTTCTCCAAGACGAAGAAGAGAAAAAAACACCCATCATTATCATCGTAAGCATATTGCTTTCAAATAATAGTGCATAATATCTTGTTGAGGTACATATATTCATAAAAATGTAATCTCATTCAAGCTATATAATACAATGACATATGGCTTGGCATTGTGCTGTTGTCTCGCTGTTGATATGTTTTGCAATGTTGATGATGACGATGATGATTTGGTGCAAACGGGGACGAGCATTCTTCTTTTCTCCAAACGATGACATATTGACTTTCATTTCATCAACGTTATCTAACACTCTGCTTAAAAAAATACAAACAAGAAGAATGATTACCCATATACGAGGGCGGATACTCTTCTGATGTGTTTGTAGAGAAAGTGGAAAAGCTCATTATACAACTTCATCAAAACCCTGCGCTGCCGACATTATGCATTATCTCTCACTTGTGTTTTTTTTGCTACAATTTTAAAATAATATAAAACTAAAACCCTACGTCACCAGGATTGTTTGCTGATTTAACCCTGAAAACTGGCGCTCACTTTCATTTTTATTTGATAATGTTATCCCAATCAACATCGATACTAAAGGCTGTTCATTTTTTCAAACTCACACTTGGCAGCTGACGACAGATATAAAATACATTTTTCTTGGTAGCAACTTTATTGTTTTCCGATGGAGTAATTTAGCCTCATCACACTTCTAAAGCCACCCAAATAAAGTTGAATGCTATCGGCCATCACATATCAGTTTGAAAGTTAATGTATGTGTTTCGTCTTTCTAAGTACCCCACCTGGAACGGTAGTATCAAATGTTTGACAACGAAGTTGCATAAACGATACACATGTTTGGTACAGGTTGGTTGGTAGGTATATCATGATTTTTTTTGTAAAGCATCGATGTATGTAAGTATGTATTTTGATCAACACAAAATCTTAATGGTATCAACAATAATAACGCAGTTTACGATAATGCCCATTAACAATTGCGAACAGGAGACAAGCAGAACTTGTACCTAAATGGTTTACGTTTCCGAAATATGTTTGCATGAGCAAATGAGAGTAATCTGTATTCAAGAAGCAGCTCTCTCAAAACCTTCTCTTTGTTTTACATAGTGAGAAAATACAAACTGCGAAAAAGTCATTCGTCACGGTGAGTAGTACTCAAAAAGTGTGTGATTCTCCCGCTGATTACATGCACGTAAAGGAAAGTAAAAGTACAAAACGAACAACTTGCAAATACGATCATTTCCATCCAAATAAAGTGGTTTTTGTAGACTTGCAAAAAAAATCAGTATGTAATCCTTGACGTTACACTACTTTTAAATGTAAGCTTGAACGGTTTTGCTAAATGTAGATATGTATATGTGATAGAATGATGAGCCCTTTCTCCACAATTTCTTATCTTTCTGCTAACATAATTTATACAAAATACGTTTCTCCGTCGGAAGAAGGTCATTACGATATCTGTAAATTTTCAGAGTTTTGTGTAGCACAAGGTATTAGTGGTAGTAGTTATGAGATCGTTTGGTTAGGCCAGATTCATATCTAAAAATATTTAATGTTCTGAAAAAGCTTACCATATAGTTTAACTTAACAAACTTATAAAACCAATGTTCAGTAAACGATTAGAGAATTAAAATCTTTAAAACAATCTTCTCCTTTTTGTAAGTGGAGTTTTTTTGGTTCCTTCCTTCAGAAATCAGATGGGTACTCCTACAGCGTAGGTTATCACCAGGTGAGAGTTGTGACGATAAGAAAAAGAAACGTACGTAAAGGAATGAATTTCATATATTTTTGGCGCTTAAGGGTAAAACCACTTACGTTATAAAAGGTTTTTAAAGGTTAACAATATAAAAAATGGGAAATGGTCGCAAACCAAAAGTTTATATAATGGTTCATTCTATTTTATTTATGACAGGCAATAAGCACTACACTTTTTTATATTGAATTTGAGTACCCCGTTTGTTTACAGGATAAACAATAATTTATCGAAATTGAGGTACAGAGGATCTAAAATATTGTATACTCGTTTTCAGCCATCATAAAATGATGATGATCACCACCATTATCAGTGTTGGTGGTTCACAAAAGTCAACTTTTGCTATCACATAACACATCTATCATCAGTAGATTCTACAATTACCCATTAAAGTTCGATGATGATTTTTAATATGATTAAACCCCTTGGACTCGGAATAATGAACTTAAGTCAGTATATGCGCTATTTTCCATACTACAAAAATCCACTTTTACCTTCCAAAATTCAACAGAAAATAAATTACAAGATTTTAATTAAAATTTGTATTATTCATCTTTAACGAATTTGCGGTCATGGTTTAGCTGACAAGCAGATTAACTTATTAGTGGAAATACTTCTTGAATGATAAATCTAACTTTGTATAATTGCAAAGGTGCAGACGTAAGCAAATATACACCACGTGTGATTTTACAACTAATGGGGGTTTTGACAAGATTTGATAATCCAGTTATTATTCCAAAGTAATCATAAACGAATAGATATAACCGTATTTAACGTTTCTTTATGTTTTAGAAAGATTTATCATAACTATATTTTTGGTTAAAAAAGAGATATAGCTTAAGTACATGTAGCAAGTTACAAGACACAATAACCATGAAAATTAAGAAGCAATAATGATATTTGAATCTGAAAACCTACAATCTTCGTGTGTATCTACTCAGTAAACAATATGATGTACTAAATACTATAATCGTTACTGTTTTATGATGTATGAACATCCCAAATAAACCAGATATCAAACCACTATGAAGCAACAATAACAGTAGTAAAATTAAATTGTACTTTTTTTTACAGTTTTTGTCGTTATGCTTTTGATCTCGGGTGTACCCACACATAATAAAAACGCACTCATGGCAGGCAATACAACACAGCAAGCAAAAAAGTGATGATAAGATTCTTATATACCTGTCGTCATTATGTGGTTCTTCAAACGAATACCATCAAAAACAAATTTGAAAAATCATTAATTCTCCTTCCAAAATTGCCGAGATGAAAATCGTAAGTGAATCCATCATGTATTATTGTTGTAAATTTAGCTGCAAACAAGAGCATTTACAACCATCATATCTTTCATTCAGTACGATGAAATCAAAATGAATAAAAAATGCAACGTAAAAAACCGGCGATGGAAACTTAGAATTTTGTGAGAACATTATCAGCATGAAGCATTTCCGCCTACATTTCTTACTTACCTTTAAACTGAGTTAACTTTTTTTTGTGATTTTTAGTCGCATTAAACGATTTAATTTGCAATTTCCTGAGCTCTTGTCTGTTATAAAACTACAAATTATGTCTGAAAAAGTAACCAAGATTAGATCTCGTCGAGAATCTTATGCTGAACTAGCTGAACACAAAAATTATGAGCAGGATATACAAAAAAAATTACAAAAATTATTTGAACTTTACTGATCTTTTTAGTATTGTTCACTTTCATACCGATGCATTGCACTCCTACCGTCATTACAATAATCAAGTCTAAACCGAAGAAGCAAGCCTACACCACAAAATTAGGAAATGGAACCGAAAACATAAAAACATGTACATTCGTACTCAGTTGGCCGCAACACATAAATTTTAGTATTTTTTAATTTTTACACGAAAATGAAGTGTGCACATTTACATTTTTTAAATATTTTTATGTGCCGAAAAAATGTTTTGATTTTTTTAGATGCAATTCTGATTTGAACTTTGTGTAATTTAGCTTTTATAACGATACCGCCTAGGATTTTCCAAGTGTTATGCTGTCGAAATACACAACAATTGCATTAGAACGAGCAACTGATAAATTACTTTACAAATTTAGTGTAGTTTTTTTTATACATTTACCAATTATCTTCTTCACTGAACCTTTATTCCATGTAGCTCGACTCCATTGTACCTGGATAGAAGTCGGCTAAACAATTTTGTTACAACTAGTCGAGCTTCGAGTTCCTTTTACGAAAAATTGCTAACAAGAATTAGATAAACTATGCTTATAACAATAAAAAATGATCATGATTCTAAGAAAAGAGTTTACAAGATTTTTTCTACTAATTTGATTTAAAATTTAAACTATCACAAATCATTTATTTACACAGCTACACATAAGTACATTTGACTTAAAACGCAATTGGACTTGCTTGTTTACTTTTTTCTGAATTTATAATTTTTTATTATATTTAAACACCAGAACTGACAAACTTTATCTAAATGGTGCGTGAAAACTCTGTGACGTAGGAGGATTTTTCACCTTTTACAAAACACAAATATGACTTGGAGGAACTCACGCTTTCATCCGTACGATTTCCGGTTTTTCTGACCCAACTGCATGTAGTCTTCACGTCTAAATTAATTTTTGATTGATACGTGTTGCTAATAGGCTTAATGCTTAATTGCTACAGCCTACAGCTTGTACGCGTACGCATATCTGTAATATATGTATCTTATAGACAAATAGGTAATGAGAAGTGGGGTTAATTTTCCTGAAAGTCTTGTTGTAATAGCTGTGTACATTTGACAGGCCAGTTATTTTATCCCTGTGTGCCAGTGCGCCAGTTGTAATTATATTTACGCATACATTAACAAAGTTGTTCTTATGTCAGCTATGATTCGTCATGATGTGGATGACTATATGAAACACTAAATCAGTATAAACAAACTATTTTATATAATAGGGTGATAGGCGTATATATTTAAGCTTCAACATTAACCTTTAGTAACCTTACTTCTATAGAAATGTACCTTCTTCTCTCTCGAGAAAAATGTTTTCCCATTAAAAATTCGATTCTTATTTACGGGTTTAGATTGTGGAAGAAATTAAAAGTGAAGATAATAAATTATGCAAGTTTTTTTTTGCATTCCCAACACTCTCATACGTCAGTGATTATAATTATGAATATACGTACATTTTTGTTGCATTTAAACTTATATCGAACGTGTTCCATAGTGGAACTAAAATCAAATAAAAAGGTAGCTCTAAAATATGTTTCATTTTACTTTCTAAATATTCCTGTTGGAAAAGCTATAAAATGTGCTTTTAAAATTAATACCATTTAAATTCCTTAACTTTCAAAAACAACACGACCGCTGCAATAAAAGGAAAGTAATGGGCATTCTTGTGCACTACCTGTTCCTGTACAGGTGGAACTCAAAGTCAACAGTAGTCAGGTAAAAATTTAAGCACCTGCTATCTATCTAACCCAGAGGGACCACTCAAGTTGTTACAATTTTTGTTTGTCTTAGCACAAGATCATAAAATTTGCTTTCAGTCAAGCCAAAAAACAAAAGGTACTCATTCTTAAATAATTTTCAAGACTTATTCGCTGCTATCTTTACATATTTTTGAAAGATGAAAATTGCATGTTCAGCCTAATAATCACGTACAGACGATATAGATAGTATTTGCATTTTACAAGTGGATTTATTTACCTATAAACAAAAAAGCAACGTAGCAAATATATATAAGAATATTTTACAGGTTGCGATGATCTTTATCAGAGAAATAAACTGAAAAATGCACAGGAAACGTCACCTTAAAGAACCGACATCAAAGCTCATTATCTTGCCCCGTCTGTTATACAGACATAAGAGCAAAGAGCAAGTATTTATAGGTATTTGCGCCTTTGGGAGCTTGCTCTTATGTGCTTGTATCAACATAATTATCAACGAGAAGTAGAGAAAAGTATCATCAACCGCATCACCATCATCACCATTATTATCATCATCAACAACAACAAGGCAAAAAAACGAAGCAACATTATCATCCCTAAACATGTTACTTATTGCATATTATTGCTTTTTACTTGTTTTGGTGTGAATGGATACTCACACAGACACAACTTTTTAAATCTCACATTTGTATACGTGTAGCGTATAAGTCTGGTGTGTTCCTTATCAGCAGCCATCGTTCGTTAGCAATATTAAAGAAGATATGGTGAACTGAACTGGCAGGGAGCACATTGGAGTTTGACTGTTCATTAGACCGATTACTACTGATGATGATGGTGCTCCTACCCTACCAGAAATACAAGTACTGTTGAGAAGAAAAAAGAAGAAAATCTTTTCGTAACGCGTATAAACCAAGTAAAGTATAACTAAACAACACATATTTACTTGTTTTTTAACAGATTATATTGATATGACAAGAAAACAAGGTCTCCATTTTTAGATAGTATGATGCCGATGATGATGACGACGATGCCACCAATGCAATAAGCAATAAGATTAATTCAATATCAAAAAATATGTGGTAGCAAGTAACAAAGTTAGAAGAGCATATTAAGTTCATGTATGTCAATTAAATCTAGAAATACGTAATTAGCACGAAAACATATTCGCCTACTGTTTACAGAGAGGCTATATAACTTCAATTTGACATGCACAAGAGGTAAGGAAAAGTAGACAGGAAAAGAATGAAGTAACTTGGCTAGTAATGATGTTTCGCATTGTTTATACAGTTGAGCGCATTATGAATTCCGAAGAGTATCTAGATAAAATGATGTTGAAGATAAGACATTATAAAATCAAGAATGTTAGCATGGCACAATGAAATTTAATAGTTGTTGTTGTGTGGAGATGCAACAGAAATAGTAGTCGTCAGAAAAAATAAGATTGACGATAGATAATAATTACTGATCCGTCAGAACCTATATTATATTTTCTGGGTAGAAATGCTTGCAAACTACCTGTTTATTATGTTTTTAATGCAAAGCATCACCATTTTAGTTTGCGGAGTAATAATAATAAATGAAATGTACACAATACACAAACTTGATTGCAACATAAGATATGGAATTTTAAAAAACTGAAGAAAAACCAATTTTATTAGAAAATTTCATCTAGACAAATACAAGCTATGGACAAGTCATATCTTAACGAACAATCTACAATAGTTGCTTATTAATTCAACCTTAAAGGTTAAGATATATTTTCGTCGCTATTACGTTAATCCAACCTTTTACTTCAACTCTGGTTTGTATGAGCTTTGATACCTCTTTTTCTTGATTAGATCATTTTTAGGCATTTGTACATTAGCTTAAAAAAACTCAATAGGATTTTCAACTCGTTAGATTTTTAAGAACTATATTTTACTTAATTTTTTCCATTAAAGCCATTCGTTAATTAAATCCAAAGTTGTATGGTATTCTCAGTGCATGAACCAACGTGAAATTAAGTAACTCCTCTTTATATCATTTTGGCACCTGCTGCGTGATTCCTCAAATTTCTGAAAGTCATATCACAATTTCCCTTCGTCAATTTCAAACGCCAAATGAGACTGGACACCACTGCTGTGATGATAATTATAATTTTTCTGTATTTTTATGTCCCTGCATGGTTTTACATCGAGAAAATAATGAATCATTCGACTCAGCATAATAAAAAGACTGGGTACACACTCATGTCCTACTTTGCCCCATTTTGTAAGAAAAATGATGAAACTGATAAAAATCGTTTTAGTTTCTGCAACAAACCTTTTACCAGCAGATAACGATAAGGATATGTATGCAAATTGCCATATAACTTCCTTTCCTATTTATGCACGCATAAAATTACATAATAAAAAAGTAACACAGCCCACTGCTCTGTTGACTAAAATGTTTACTGGATTAGTTTTGTTCATCCAACTGTACAGCAATGCACCTAAGTCAACTCCAAGTTAATGAGAAACTCGGCAAGTAAGCAACAGCAGAATAGCTCATTTTGTATTCACTACCTGGCGTCTTATCCGTCTTGGTCCAGTTCACCCTACAACAAGGTTTCATATTATACTCTCATTTATCAAGAAATATGTAGAATCAGTGTACAATAATAGTACAACAACTGTATATACATACTCAGTCGTCGTCGCGCTTAATTCCTTACTTGTGTCCTATAATCCTGATAGGTATCTAATTTCATTTTTATATTGTAGTAAATCCACACTTTTGCGGGATACTATCATTGCACAAAGAAGAAACACTGTCTAATCTCAAATAAAAAATCTTAATTTAAAATTCATGACAAGTTGTACGAACAAGGCAAAGTGCACGGAGTTCATCATGTGATTATCATATAAATCCTATTTGAATCACTCAACCTTCCCCGAGAACAGAAGCAACAACATTCCTCATTCGCACAATAACAATCCAAGAAAACAATGCGTAACAAAGTGCGTATACAATAATAATCATCATAATTATATTTGACTCTTCAATCCATCCCAACACAACATAATAATATTTTAATGATAACGTATTCCACCTTTCCCTGGCAAACTTGTCCATTTCAATTTACACCGGAAATTATTCAAAAGGAAAGAGCAGCCTCCTCGCGTCTTAATTCAACAACATAATTACATATCGAAAATGTACCACACGTCCATACACATTCATCATCCACTTGGCAAGTATATTATCATTGATCCCAATGATGATCATCAAGCCTTTTAAACTACCAGTCCTGTTTATCCTTAAAACAGCCTTAGCAAAGCTAACTGGCAGTAGCATCCATCCATCCATCAAGTAAACAAAGTTCACTCCTTTCCAATTGAATATTATTAGAGAAAGGGCTTCTTCACTAAAAAGATAGAGATCTACCACGCCAAAATTTTGAGCGAACACCGAACAACGGAGCAGCCGAGCTAAAGAAGAGCTACGAACTGTCGATAGTTTATAATTGCAGTATACGCAATTGGTTGCTATATGTACGTATATGTTCACTCCTCGTTACGCACCGTAAGAATTTATGTGTATTTAATTTAACTGCTACGGTCTTTACTATCAACAACCGTATGGCAGTTGGTGAAATATTTGGATGGATAGCGGATAGCAGCATAGTAGCAGCGAACTGATGTAATTTACTTTAATTATGATTGCTTTTCTCAGGTTGAAACTCTCGAATTGGTTGAGAGTTTTGAGACTGACACAACAGCTCAGACTAATAAATGTTGCGTCGTTGACGGATAAAAAAGGTAAGCTTTCTTGTTTCCGAAGAACTGAGTGAGTACCTATTCATTTAATTACAGAGCTAGCTGGCCGGAGTTTTTGGTAACATCTTGATATCTATAACTATGTAGTACGTGGAGCAATTTTGAAACAATTGCTGCGACTCACTGTGATAAACTGTTTGGAATGCTTTCTTTAGTGAGTCATGTGAGATGGGAGATTGTACAGCTGCA
>JAQFZG010003441.1:0-13639 GCA_034695465.1 Entomobrya nicoleti | reverse complement strand
TTGAAGCCTTTGAATTTCTGTAAAAGGGAAACGAAAAATCATTGGAACTAAAGTTTGTGAGAACATGGAGGAAAAATGGTTTGCTCATATGTACTTTTGTAATGCTCAAATGGAACAGGTAAAAAGTAGTTTAGTTTTGAAACCGATTTTTTCCCCACATTCTTTTAAGCTAACTGCATTTTTAGTAAATAGTTAGTGATTAGCTTTATTAAACAAGTTTTAGTTTGTTTTGTGATAGTTCTAGAATTTTAGATGACTTATTTGATGTGATGAACTCTTACTTCTAATGTAGAGTTCACATTTATGGTCCCTGGTAAAAGGGCCTAATTTATGTAGGCTTCTTGTTTGCTGAAATATAAAGTTATTAGAAAATATATATGTTTATTTTTGGTGCATTATAAAAATCGTTTGAGGTAGTTTATGGAACGTCATTTGTTTTTAGGAAACCTTTAAAATTTTATGGCCATTTTAATCAACCATGCGTTCTTCTACAAATTCGTGATATGTCACGTCTAGATTTTAAATAGAACACTTTTCCCAGACCCATGTCATGTCTAAATTAACGTTTTATAAACAAATTCTCTTTTATTAACAAAAGTACCTTAAATATACCATCATTGTTTGTGTAAAACGATTTTTTTAGAAAGAGAAAAAATCTAAACGAGGACTATGTTAATTTTCCTTTCGTAAGGGAAAATGTCATAAGTGATCACTTGGGTCAAAAACAGGATTGGCTCTACAAACTAATATGTGGCTCGATTTGCAGGTACATAATTGAAAAACATGCTAGCATTTCGGTTTTACATTAAATGAAGTTTATCTAACTTTTTTCATTTCATAGGTACTCCAAGGAAGCGTCACTGAAACCTAAGTCTGCAAGAATACGGAGAAAGAAATTCTTCTGCAGTGTTCTTGCACAACTCATGTAAGAAGTTTGTATGTTAGATTAATTTTAAAATAATTTTTTTAATGCTTCTGAGTTTGTTTAAGCAACTATGCGAACTTATACGAATTCTGACTAATGTCGCGACTGAATTCACATTTGTATATTTTTTACTCTCTAGTTAACAAAAGTAGCCTATATGACTCAAGATTGTTGTATAAAAGCAATTTGTTTAGAAATTTAAAAAATCAGAGCATAGACTATAATATTACTTATATCTATGATTTCTCGAGCATTATGCGAATTTGCCAGTTTTTGTACTAAGATTTTATAAATCATTCGAATTTGATGGTCCCTTATCCTTACTTTACTTGGAATTAGACCGATGTTTCTTTAAAACGCTACGTATTTTTTATGCAAAGGATACGGGATGATCTTTCCGAGTGCAAAGAATTCTCTGTAGCCTTAGGTATTGTGCTGAAAGCCACCACAAATCTTACGTTTTGAGATATAGTTTTGTAAAAATAAAATAGTCCAATAACTTATGTAGAAGGGCTCAAAGCTAATTACATACACATTTCTGTATTTTGTTAAATTTTACGAGTATAGAACTATCGGAATTTATTATTATCTAGTTTCATATAAAAATTGTTTATAAAGTGTTATTTGAATTTATTTTTAGACTTTGGTGACCATATGAGCATTTACAATGATATTGAAGACCAAATTTATAAGCAGTGGATGTAAATACTACATTGGAAAGTACTCGTGGACAAAGTGAATCACAAATGAAGGTAAAATATTCTGTTATTATGTCAAAATGTCAAATTATTGTATTATTATCTACATTTAGTTAATGATCTAATCAATGCTGTTTTTGCATTTTAGTGTATATTTTTATACATACTGGTTAAACTGCTGTTTTTTGTGGGTCAGCAGATTTTTATCTCGCATAGTTTTGCGTTTTGAATTATCTCCATTTCTAATACAAATAAGTACAGCAGTAGCAAAAAAGTAAACATTTTGGCAATAGTACATACAATGAAGATCAAGATATAAGCAAACGAGATTTTTTGAGAAAATTTACCTTAAAACCCATAATGCTGAAATTATATTTAAATAGTAAAAATTTAGATGACAAAAGTTTTGTTATGAAAATTATTTTCAATAAATAATTAATTCGTGGAGTATTTTATATTAAAACTTAATTTTAGTATTACGTGTTACGTATGATTAGGGACAAGGATTTCGACGACCTGGATACTTACTGATTTTTTTGCTGGATATGATTAATGAAGATTGATTTTTAAAGCAATTTTTGAGATGAATACATAAAAATAATTAACATTGCCATATTAATGTAGTTAACTATCATAAAACGGTCAACATGTAAAGTTAAAATTTTGATAAAGTTCATTATTTTTAGTCCAAAACAGTCAACGTTTATCATTTTGATGTAATTTCCTATGTGTTGATACTACCGACCTGTTTCTTTGGTTAATTTTTTGTTCAGTCCAGATGTACGATGCGCATCGACAATGGAAATGTTGACATTGAATACAAAATTTATAAGCAATGGGTGTTTTAATTACATTTGACAGTATTTAATGACAAAAGTAATAAAAATGAAGATGCAAGGCACTGCTGGAAGTTGCTATTTTTGTATTTCTCAAAGTAACTCTGCAAATTTAGCTAATGATTTTTTCAATGCTGTATTTGTATTTATATGTATGTAGGTGTGTATATTGGTAATAAATACGTTTTGGTAAACATGCATATATTGGAGATGATGAGATAATTAAAATATGCTTATTGCGCAAAGTTGCCATAAAATGCTCAACTTTGGCTTAAATGTTGAAAAATTAAGGAAACCAGGTATTCTAGAGGAAACTACTTATGAATTGTAATTGAGCATTAAAGTTTTTGACATTGAAAATTGGTTTTTTACAGGTATTTACAGCAATCATGATTTAGACGAAACAGATGTTTACTGACATTTATGCTGGATTTGATTGACGGGTGCTGATTTATAAATAGTTGTGTTTATACATAAATGTATTAACACGGCCTCCTATAAAAAATGTATAATTGTAATTAAATAAATGTATAATTTGAATGTAACCACCTGTATGTAATAGATACTACTTTGTCAACAAAAGTTTGTATTTAAAGTGTTTACAAGGCTCACCATTTAAGATTTATTGATTTCTAACAAGAGATGATAGTTTTGGAGTGTACGTATAAATCAAATCGTAAAATGGTGCATTTAATTCGATACTTTTATGGTAGATTTAGAAAGTAACATTTTTACTGTAATGTCTAGTATACCTACATGTCAATGAATTCTTAATTTCATTGTATTGTCGTTGAGCTTGGCATTCTTGTTTTGGTAAAGTTAACTTTACTAGTACAAGAAAGGAAAGTTAAGGCAAGGCTTGTAAGGATGAAATTGTTTTTCATGAAGATGCTTTCTCAATACATTTATAATCAAGATTGGTACTATTTCAAAAAGTTGGGTAGAATCACACTACGTTAAAATGTTAATGTAATTTTAATTACATCTTTTATTTGACAAATACACTGTTGCAGTGTTTATGTTAATCTCTTCACGTCATAAGTGAAAAATCCTGATTTTTGCTTCACCTTTTATAAAGTTTACGCAAAGTACTAAAAACCGTAACACATATACAAAAAGAACATTTATTGAGCTCATATGCAACCTTGAAAATGAATTTAAATGTAAATGTGGATACGATGAACTGAGAATGCATTGAATTATAAATCCTTTACAAATTTGTGGTTTTGGTATGTGTTTTTATTAATAAGAGATTCTTATGGTATAAAAATCAATCTTGTACCAAAACTTGATTTGTGTAGATAGACGGTTGATTGTGTATGGATTTTTGTCAACGCGAATTGCTGAAATACACTGCCTAAACAGTTTGCCTTTTGTGTCAATTTTCACAAGTAACCAAATAAGTGTATTTGACTTGTAACTAATAAAGAAGTAAACTAAATCGAGAAAAGTACAGAAAAGTATTTGTTCTGTTACATCGTTTTGTGATTATTTATGAATGTATTACAATATATATATATATCATGAGTTCAAAAAAGTACCATTTTTTGGAAATCATAACGGTAAACTTGTTTTACTTATTCCTTTACTTTTGCAAAACTTTCTGTTTAAATGAACTTAAGAATGGGATAATGTAAAGACATTGTTTCTGTTAGTATTTAATATGTCGTGTTTACTTTTTAAAGCATATTTATATGAAAAGCTAAGTCAAAAAATAAATAAATAGGAACATTTTTGTGGTGAATTAAATTCAAAGAAATAAAAATATTTAATGAGTCAGCTTGAACAGTATTATGAATAAAGTTCCCTTTGGAATCCAGTTTAATATAAAAACACGTCGTACTGCACTGCACCGACGATAAATTAACTTCAATTTAATTTTTTTAAGTATCGCATGTTCATCTATTTTTTAAATGGTATTAAAATATTTAGTTGAACATATTTTAATTTAAATTAAAGTAACACATATCAGCTTGGCTTTCATGCAAAAGCATTCAGTATGCTTCCTTAAATTGTATCAGCCCAAATGACAGAGTGTATGCACCCAAACAAGCCAGATTTTAACCAACAAGTCCATAATGCTAACCAACACTGAATACTGTGCAAACAAATAGTCATTTGCTCTAAATTCTGAAAATAAAAGCCAGATGGTTTTCCTCCTGCGGCAGAGAGATAGCCTGTCATGTCAGTCAGCTGAACATAAAATGTAAACAAACACACTTGATTTTTATTTTGGTGCTTCTATTTTTCTACCAACTAGTACAATAAAGTTGATTGGAGTTACTGTTAAAAGCAGTTATTTATACAAATAGTGAATAATTAATTAGTGTTTTATTATGGAAGTTTCATTAGTTAACAACGCGTCATTAACATTCAAAAATGATGGTGGCGCCAGTGATAAATTTTGTTTACTTCAGAACGCTGTATGGTCAACACCACTAAAGCTAATTAATGTAACTGGGTCACATACCCACCAAAAGTTCCAGAATAAATTAAATTCACTTCTAAATGTTGGACCAACAGCTGACTCTGCGTAAGTTTTAGTGTTAATAGTGTTATAGTTTAAATATAATTTTCTCTGATTTATTTGATGACTAATTATTTGACTAACTATAATTTTAATTTTTTTAGGATTTTGTGTTCCTTCTGCTTCGGAAAGGATAAGGATGACACTGACCAACTACAAATTATGTGGGCAACCAGAGGTAACGGCTCCCTTTTCCGGACATTTTCCCCACTAGTTAAAAACGGAGCTGGACTACAAATGAAGATGGACCTTGGTGACGCCAGTAATTTCCAAACAGTTTCCCAAAGTAAGATAGTTTAAAATTAAAAATAAATAAATAGTTTTCGTAATTATTTTGGCTTAATTTTTTTGTATAATTATTATTTTTTGCTTAAAGTATATCCGTTAAATAATTTGGTGGAACGAGAGGCGTTCTCCAGTTATCTGGTCATGCGCCTTGGTGCTGCCCCTGCTGACCTGGTAAACAAGTGGAAACCTCAACAAAATGGTCAGATTGGAACAATTACGGCAAGACTGAGTCTCAATTTGGTCTTCAGTGAGGATTTTTTAACTGCTCATTTTGCTGACAATGCACCGATGGATCACTGCCGATTAATTTTAGCTAAAATGCTGGAAAATGCTGAGGGTGAGGGGGACACGACCATTACTTCAGCAGGTGGGGCAACAGTCAAATGTCACAGGGCGGTGCTGGTGGCAAGCAGTCCATATTTCCAAGCTATGTTCCAAAGTGGAATGTGGGAGTCAACTACAAATGAAGTGAACATGACAGATATGACGGAGGTGGAGGTTAGAAGTTTCTTGGGATATTTGTACATTTGTGATGTGAAGCCAGCTTTGGAGGATATTCAAACCGCTTGGAAGCTGCTGATGGCTGGCAATTATTATCAACTTGATGAGCTGGTGGGTGTCATGAGGGAAATACTGATGATCAGGGGAAATGATAAGTATAGTGTGGAGTTGGCTTTGGAAATGCTGTTATTTGCGAAGAATGTTTGTGGGATCTCAGGATGTGCAGCTGGAAGGGATTCGGATCAGCTGTTGAACGGGGTCTGGAATGATTTGAGCTTGAAAGCTGTTCAGATTCTGAAATGGTGAACTTTATGAGTTGAATTAATATTGAATTTATTTTATCTATTTGATTGGATGATGATTTGGTAAAAAAAATGTAAATTTCTTTAATGATTTTAATAGGTACTCAAAGGAACGACCTTTGGAATTGATGGCATCGGGAAAATACAAAAAGTTGTACGTGGAGACTCCTCAAGTTGCCATGGAACTTCATTCAAAATTTCTTCAGTATTTAGACACGGAAGAAATTGAAAAAGGAGTGAATAATGGAGAAAGAAATTTTATAGTCTGAATATTATTATTATTCTAGTTTATTGGAGTGGTGATGATTTTCAATTAGAGAAAGCTGTTTAACACTAAGAGTCAAATAATGTGTAAAAAAAACCTGTGCTCAGCTCTCTGTTAAATCAAAATGTGATATTACAATTTATTGAATACATAACCTCCATTACCTGAAGTACAATAAAAAATTCAATTAAAATTTATTTTCATCCTAGTCTATCAGCAATTTTTAACAAACAAACAAACTACAGTATACATCTATGTATGTACATACATCCATACCAAATTTCATATACCACAAAAAAACAAACGCAACGTAACGCAATGTAAACACATAATGAGCAACAAAGGCATCCTCTCCGCCAAAATAGGGTAGGATGAACATTATGCGGTATGCGGTAAAATAAGTTTGTTTGTCACAATGGGATGTAAACAATAACAGTGTTGAGCTTCCTTCTATAAATTTTTTTATATATCCACTAAATTTGTTACTAACTTTATAAGTTACCTGAATATTATCCTATTCAGATACAATTTATCCTAGTAATATTTAATTATTAGAAGTTTTAAAAAAACAATTATTATTTAGTTAACTCGTGATTTTAGTGATAGGACGATTTAGCAACTTAGCTTATTTTTGTGCATTGATTCACTATGGAGGTTACGTTAGTAAATGATACAACCTTACTATTCCAAAATGGTAATCCGACCGATTTTTGTTCGTTACAAAAAGTGACGGACACAGTGTCCCTACAACTGAACCAAGAGACGGGAAAACATACACAGCAAAAGTTGCAAAATATGTTGAAACGTTTGCTAAAAATCGATGACACGAACGACGCTAGCATTCCAAACAGCCCAGACACTGGGTAAGTTTTTCATCGTTAAAAAAATTAACTTGATTATCTTTAAATATATATAATTATTAAGTTTTTTGTATTTAAATTTGCAGAATATGGTGTTCCATACGCATTGTAAAAGAAAATGATGATCCGGAAGCGCAAATGAATGTGATGTGGACAAATAAAGGAAACGATTGCTTTTTTCGCACTCTCTCAACCGTACTTAAGGACAAAGCGGGATTGCAAATGAAGATGAACCGCTTGAGTAGCAATAAATTCGCAAAACTTTCTAACGGTAAAAGGGACACAAGATAAACTTTTGAAGTATACATTTTTGGGATATTTGTTTATGTTTATTTTTGTAAACACAGTGTACCCTTTGACAAACATGGTTCTTTCGGAGACTTCGTCGTGCATGGTTTTCTCATTGGGTAAAATTCCTTCCCAGATGTCAAATGGGTGGAGCAATGGAACTCTTAACCTTTCCGGAAGGCTTACGCTCACACTTGTGCTTAAGCAAGATTTTGTGAGTAGCTTTTTCCTTGGAAATTTGCGAGTGAATCCATGCTACTCAGTTTTGGCGAAAATGTTGGATAATGAGACATCAGCAGACATGACAATATGTACAGCAGATGGAAAAGAGGTCAAGTGTCACAGAGCTGTGCTCACTGAGAGCAGTCCAGTATTTGAAGCCATGTTCGAAAGAAGTGGAATGCAGGAGTCGGCTACAAATGTGATTAATATGGTGGATTTGAATGAAACCGAGGTACGAGCTCTTTTGGGGTATTTATATAAGTGGGATGTGAAGCCAGCTTTGGAGGATATTACCACCGCTTGGAAATTACTTGAAAAGGGGAATTATTATCTGTTAGATGAACTTGTGAGTATTATGAGAGAGGTGATGATGATAAAGGGAAATGAATTTTATAGTGTGGATTTGGCAGTGGAAATGCTAGTATTTGCATATAATGTTGGGGAGGACAACAACTCTGTAAAACGACACAAAAGGGATGGTCTTTTGAGCGTGGTTGGAAATGATTTGAATAAGAAGGCGGTCCAAGTATTGAAATGGTAGTTTTTATTGAAATTCAAAAATATATATAGAAAAAAATGGATTAATAAATTATTTTAATGAAATATTTATGCATGATTTAAATCTCTAATTTCTGCATCTTTTTTTACTCTTTTTAATAGGTATTCTAAGAACAACCCTGAGGAAATGATGTCATCGGAAGAGTACAAGAAACTGTATGTCGAAACTCCACAAATTGCTATGATGCTACGTTCAAAGTTGCTCCAGTTTATGAACACGGATGCGATTCAGGAGTATGGAGAAAATGATGAAACTTATTTTATAGTTTAAGAGTTTCTTTTTTATGAATATTTTTAGTTTTAGTTGGAAACCAGTTTGATTTTGTTTAGTAAATGTTTTTTTTAAATTGTTGATCAATTAAAACTAAATATAAATGTGGTGTCAACATCCAAACTTTAGTATACGTATTTTAACCAAGTTAAAGTAAACCTGTTGAAATGACATAAATTGAAAAGTAATAGATTGAAATTTAAAATATATATATTTGTACGTTCCATTGTTAGCCAATACATTTATGTGAATATCATATAAACTATTGTTGTAGAGAATAATAATAAAGAATAAAAGTACAGACACTTAAACTGCGCAGTAAAAAAATCATCCCATTAAAGACAAACAAAGTTTATATTTCATTATCCCTCATAATATCAATTTCATAGACATTTGTTAAACGAATAAGTGCAGGACAACAAAAAAAATCAATACAAACTTATGGTATTTTTGCATGGAAATGTAGGCTGCTTCTTTTACACCAATATTGTATTGCACATAGACCTCTGTATGGTTGGTAGGGCTAGCTATTTATCCATAGCTGAAAAAATACAAAGCCTTAAGGGTACCCTGTACCTTAAGCCGCCAAAAAGGGGAGCTTTGGGTGCCAAAAACAATTCTATCTCTGATATAAACAAACAGCCCAAACAGATGTGAATTTTTGTTGATATTTTTTTTAAAGGATTTTCATCATAGCTATATAACTACTTTATAATTTATTACACTTAACATCTTTTTTATGATAAGCCAAAGACGAACAGCTCCAAGTAAAAATTCAAAAGCCTAATTAATAAAATTACTTAAACGGATCTTAATTCGTTATTTGGATCAATTTTGTTCATTTCATTGTTGATATATGTGATTGTAATAAACAGTTACAGTGAAAAAATACAACTTTGATTACGATCCAAACGAAAGTTTAGTGACAAATTTTTGTTGAACATTCATTTTGTTGACACACATTGTGTAATAGTGACACACTTAATTTACTCTACATTTAAAAAAAAAAATTTAAATAAGTGTTAAAATAATTCAAACCCACTTCAATTATGGAATTCTTGGTACTAAAAAACAGTTCTGTAACTTTCACCAATGACGGTATGCAAACACCTTCAAAACTGTGCACTCTCCAAGGATTACTTCCAACGAATGTGTTTAGTGATTCAGTGGTTGGGATCGTTGCGCAAGCAGAATGCCAGGCAAAAATGTTACGGTTGCTACACATACCACCTGTGGAATCCTGGCCAAGTTGCTTCAAACATAATGCCTTTGGGTTAGTTTACATTTTTTTTACAAAAATATATTTCTATTTGTTTAGTTTAATAAACCGTCTTACTTTCCATTCAGTATGTATACGTCTGTACGTTCACTCGAGTCCGAACCATCTGCCCTAGAAATATTTTGGGTAACCAAATTTGACGACTCATTTTTCCTCAAACTGTTGTCCATGAAAGATGTCATAATTGAAACTAAACTCAATGCGAAATTAACTCAGGGAGAGAATGTGTTTGAGTTAACTCATAGAGGTAAATTAAATAATAAATATATTTATAATAATACCTTTTTCCATTTTATTGTATAATTTACTAAAAAAATTACAACTTTATTTTATTTTATTTAAGAGCCTATTCCCACTACCTGGAAAAGAGAAAGAGGGACTTACGGCATAAGCATGCGTTTAGAAAACATCCCACTAGAAATTATTACGGCGTGGAACGTAGCAAACGCCAAACTCTCTGGATTATTTGATTTGTCTGTTATTTTCAACAAGAATATTGTCATGGCTTTATATGATCACACCAATTTGCCACGAAATACTCCCTGGGATCTATTGGAACATATTTTAGACGACGACGCATATGCAGACATGTGCATTGTACCACAGGGCGGACAACCACTTAAGTGTCATCGAGTTGTGATTGCCGCAAAAAGTGGTCCACTCGCTGACATGCTAAAAACTGCAACAAGAAACGATACCACAAACTTATTCGAACTTAAGCTAAATGACATGAATGCCAAAGAAGCAAATGTATTTGTAGACTTTCTTCATATGAACTGGGTGAAAGCAGCTGTATCGGATATTAAGCTGTGTTTTAAGCTATTAACAGCTGGGTATAAATACCAAGTTGGAGATTTAATGCATAACATGCAACAGTTAATTGCAATAAAAGAGAACAAAGAAATCGGTATCGATTTGGCGATAGAAATTCTCCTTTTTGTAATGGACATCCGCCGTTCAGACAAAAGTAGTAGCAAGCTACCTCCTGATTCTGCACCTGCAGTGATGACAGAAGATCAAAGTTTTCTGATTACTTTTTGCAATAACTTGGTTCTGAAGTCCATCCACGTTCTGAAGTGGTAAGCGATTTGTACTTTTAAACATAAAACTTTTTTATATAATCGAACTCTGACTGAGGGTTGTATGTGATTTAAAGACAATAACAAATATTTAAACTTATAGGTATGCCCAAGAAGACCCAATGGAATTTGATGCATCTGAAAAGTATCAAACTTTGTGCATGGAAACCCCGCAATTGACAATGGAGCTTGACTCTAAGCTGTTTAAGTACTTGGATACGGATGCCTATAACCTTTATGAGGATTAAGAACATTTATTTCATTGTTTTATTTAAAACATCATTTAAAAATAATATGGTACAAAAAGTTGTTCAAAATGAAGGGCACGAATTACCTGTTTTTGAGGATGTGTGAAATATATTTGTGAATATAGTATACCCGGTTGTATTGTTAGCAAAAGTTCCTGTTTGTGCTCAAAATCAGTTATCTCCTTTTTGAAATTTCGATGGGGGGGGGGTAAAAATAAAAAGTCAATTAAAAAACTATGAGCAAACAGTCACTTCAAGACAAAATCTAAATACCATTTTTATTTTAAACTAAATTCTCAAGTAACGAAGCATTTTATTATATAGGAAAAAATAACAGTTTACTATCATGTTTTTATAAATATTCATTTAGTTTCAGTTATACCCAGATGTTGTGTGCGACCTTATACCGTTAGTCATGACGTTAGTGATTTTAGGGGATCATGAACTTGTCAAAATTGACAACGTTTCTAACGTTCTACCCAGTGGGAATAGGGCAACCGGTAAGCAAATTCAGGGAACCCGGTAAAAAAATTCAGGAAACCCGGTAAAAAAATTCAGGGAACCCGGTAAAAAAATTCAGGGAACCCGGTAAAAAAATTTAGGGAACCCGGTTATGCGGTAATTTAAGTTATCTGAATGACAAGATACTTTTGGCCTGTCACAAGTACACGTCATTTTTTGCAAATGATTTTGCTGCATGGTTTTTTATGATAGTTAAAATTCAAAACCAACAGAATCATTAATAATTAACAGAATTAAATATATTACCATTATTATATCACCGGTCCTGATTGTTATGTATAAAAGCATTAAATTTAAATCTGCCTTTTCAAAATAAGCTATAATGAAAAGTTTGATAAATATTTGATCCAAATAATAGAATTGTTACAAATAAGTTTTTTCTAAATAATAAAGCAGTGTAATAAAGTTTAGTTTACAAAACTGGTGAGGAATGATTATTATGGTTGGCAATTCTCGCTTAGTTATTTTTTAAAGAGTTAATTTGGATTGCCTTGTTATGCTATCAACATATACGCTTTCATAAGAGTTTGCTGAAAGAAAAAATATTTACCTATTGTTCTACAGAAAACTTATCATTATTAAATTGAGCAGAAACTAATTAGTTTTCTCGTAAACACGAGTTGTAATTATGCCTCCAAAAATTACATATAATATTTAAGCCTATCCAAACCAATACGAAATATATAATATTTACTTATGTATATATTAAATGTAACAACAACAATACTTGTATTAAAATTTAATTGGTTTGGAAAAATACTATCCACCATGTTATGTAATGTTAAGAAAATAACTAATGAAAAATTACTGTTTATCGGTGTAAATTTATCAACCTAACATATAACGTAGTTATGGTGTTACTCAAATATGCCATCAGCCAGTTTCCCTTTGTAAATTATTTGTAGTCAGGATAGGTATACAGACTGACATACACCGATGTTTAAAACGTCTGATCTGTAAAACAGTTTGTAAAGAAAATTCATACCGTTTTTGAAAGTTAAAATGTTTGAAAAAAAATTCCAGATTGTCCGTAATTTTGTGTTTCATACATCTTGTGTCCCAAGTATTAACTTGTCGGACTGAAAATATTTTAAGAACCAAAAATGGAAGAAACACTATGATTAAAAATGAGCCGATTGATAATTTGAATTCGCATCTCACAATATTTTTCGGTTGCATGATCCACATTTTAAATTTTCAAGCAGCTAACCTACATCCGTATAAATCGCAAGACCAATATTTAAATATGATACCTGTTGTGTTAAGCGGCCTGGAAAAACTATAAAGCCAAAGTACGTCGTTCATTGACTTGGAACTAGCAACTATGAAAGCAAAACCTTGGAATTGTGAAGTGCACATTTATCTGCAACCTGAAAATATAAACCCTGTCCAATACAGCTATTATTCACCAATTCCAATGACAGAAGGTCGTTATTTTTACATGCAGCTCATCTTACACAAAACTTTTGGAGAAAGCTGCCACTCAGCATTGCAAATTATTCGGAGTACTATTTTTTTTATCAAGTTTTGAAACTAGAAATAAATTTGAAATTTTAATAACAGATGAAAAGTTTGATGGCTTAAAGGAGTGGATTTGGGGAACACATTCATTCAGGTACTATTTTAAATTACCGCCATCATATTCCTGGCATTTAATTGTATGGCAAACAGGAACTAACCGTAGCGGATTAACAGTTATTTAAAACACTACATATCTGTGCCGTACTTGTGATCCATGGAAGCAGTTGGCACATATCGAATAACACATGGAGAATTATAGCGATTTATTGAAAAGCCTACAAATTTTGTCGAATCAAGATCTAGAAAACGTTTACTGGAAACTGATCAGGTTTTCTCAATACAAAACATCAGGCGATTTTAAAGAACGTTCAACAAAGGGAAAATGGTTTTCAGGGCTCTAAATCGGACGCTTGTGCACCCTTTATATGATCAAAAATCCTCCTTCAAAA
>JAQFZG010003440.1:0-13642 GCA_034695465.1 Entomobrya nicoleti | reverse complement strand
TGTAGCGTATAATAGATTCTGTTTGTTCAAAAGTCGGCGTGGAAGCATGAAGTCTGACATGCTAAATTAGATGCCAACGCATACAATATTTTCTGAGCCCATTTTACGAGGCCTAATATCCAAAATATACGTAAAAGGTTTACATACCAATTGCATTTTTTGCGTGTGTTTGTATAGTAGACAGGGTGAAAATAGCTGCATATACACCTTTTCCTGTCGAAATCGAGCAAAAAATCATAAGACACAAAGAAAATTTCTCTAGCATCCATAAAAAGATAGTAAATGAAAAACAACCAAAGTACCCAGAATTGTCACAGTGGTACTTTTCCTTTCTTTTTTTTTGCTTCTTCATACTTCACATCCACAACAACTTGCAGAAAAACTCTTCATCCGCTGTCTTTGTGATTTTCTCATATATATTATATTATTCTGAATAGGTGGTTAGGTTAGAGGAAATGGCTGTTTCTGCGTAGACCAAACCACATTCATTCGGTCGAATAGCATGAACAATCATCATCGTTGCGATCATTTTTTCTCTGTGCCTAAATTCAATATTATGGTGCTGGACAGAGTCGCGAGTTGTTGTTGGCTTTGGCTTTTTCAATATAATTTCATCAGAATGAAAGCCACGCAGGGCAGAAAGCGGAAAAATGGGTGTGCGACCAATCGAGACCTCATTAATCACACTGACAAGTCGATACAAGAGAGAAAGTCCTCTAGAAAAAATATTCGCCAGAGATACTTTTTTATTGTAGGTATTTTTGTGTCGTTTCAATACTCAAAACTGGTATGCAATAATAATATAAGGTAGGTATACACGCATATCAAGCGCTTTTATTAATATCACACAAATGGCATGCAATGTGCGTTACCTCGTGCCGTTGTTCTGTTTTTTCTCCACTCTCGGCTTTTGTTTTTATGCTGTATAGTGCCATTACGGCTCTGTTTTCTATTTTAGGTACCATACACATTACCAGACTGACTGTGAGAGTGCAATGTAAATGTATTATTGCAACGCTCAAAAACAGATGAAGAAATAGAAGTGGGGATAAGTGGATTTCTGTTTTTTCTATGTGTATTAGTCAAGAGAGAAAAGGGAGAAGTAAAAAATAAAGAATTGAGTGCGAGCCTAAACAGTCGAGCACTTTTCGGCCAGATTTTTGTGGGTATAATGTAGACATTCTCTGTATGAGTGAGCAGAGAAAAAGTGGACAGGAATATAAAACGAGAACAGAGTCGCTCATTCGTGGAACCACTATGGTAGTGGTATTCCCCTGCTTCATTATAAAGAATAAGTTTTTATACACGTAATACAGAAATTATTGTTTATAGACCCTAAAAATCTACTTTTTCTGGCTGTTGCATGTCTTTTACAACATGCCTTACACTCTGCTGTACTACTATTGTGGTTTATTTTTTGCTGAGAAAAAAGGGGAATATAAGAGTGCGAGTGAGTCCAGTTTTTTTTGGGTGAACGCTTGATAGCTTTCTCTGCTGCTCTTTTGCTATTGCTTGGGTTTGTGCTTCCCTTCTGATGCTGGAAAAGATGGTGAAAAATTGTGCTAAAATCCCTCTGTCGCCTCTTGTCCCTTATATAACCACTAGTTTACTATCTACCAAGTAGTGTAGGGGTATGTATAACAACCATGCAAACAACCTACAGGCTGTTGTCGTGCTCTAGTTTTTTTTCGTGTTCTCTGTCTAGTCTTGGACACAGTCATACGATGGATGATGATGTAGATACAAACGGAATAATAAATAAATGTATTTTTTTTAAACTTTGCTTTCTACGTATTACATGGCTTGTTGGGTAATATTAGAGAAGGTCCTTTAATGACATGTAACCTTTGATGTTTTCCCTTGTGTGAGCTCTCTGCTGACTTGGATGTTGGATCGTTTTCCAGCACGAGGAGTTTCAAATTGAAAATTTCGTATGTGTGGGATGACATGCACTTTATGTGAGTATTCTTTTGTGAATGTAAACTACGACGAAATAAAATGACAAGTTAAATGTTTAACAAGTGTAGCTATATTCCTTTCGTTGCTTGTATATTGTATACAAAACATACATATTAGTATAATAACAGAACTATAATGTACATAAGTAGACATGAAGATTAGAAAAGTTGCAATTGAAGAGAGAGGCAAAGTATTGTTGAAAGTCTCTTTCCTCTGCTTGTTGAAAATAGAGAAATCATAATAATCCCAACTAAAGTTTGTTGAAAGGACGAAATGAGAGACCTAAACTAAACTGTTCCGCATGATACATTAATAGATGTACATTCTATTGTAGTGACGTTACATGGATTTTCCTCTCTTCTTCAAAATTTGATTTATTGTGCATTCATAGGTTCAAAGGGATTGACCCACTCACATTCCATAGAGCACTGAATTCACACGCTCAAATAGAATCATCATTACCAACACACTTACACAAGCATTATCAAAGAGTTTACTCTAAAAGAGCAGCCTTTTGCGAGCTAGCACAAAAACACACCAACCAAAGGATAAATGTAGGTATAATTTCAAATGGAATTGTGTTTTAGTACCATGATATCAGTAACATTAGACGAGTGTAATTTTAGCATCATCTTCATCACAGACTGGTTTGGTTACTCAACAACACTTCTACGAATAAACCCTGTTGCCAGTTGTACAAGTCTATGACAAGCCATACAAATTCTCGATATATGTATTTTGTACAATTGCGGCTTTTGCCATTTTCAATGGTTTTTTGGTTCTTCCGGCTGGCTCACTTACTCACACCACCACTACCGTCGACGCCATACATACCGCACATACAAGTGTACGTCACACTTGTAAAATTACGCAGACATGAAATGAAACCATTATTATCATCTATCTTTCACCGTCTCTCTTCTTTCTCTAGTAGTCAGTCTCACTTTGAAGAGAGTTTACTTGAATTCAACCAATTCATAGTGCTTCATCGATTGGAAAGGAATAAATTTAACAACAGTCTCCTGTCTCCTCGCCCTTCTTTCTCTTCCTATCAACCAATTTTAAAGCATGTACGCGTATAAAATGTATGCGCTAATATACTTTTCAGAACATGGCACATTATTATAATAATATTTGATTCAGATCGGATCAGACAGAATGCAGTAGTTCCTAGTGTTATGGTGGTGATGGTACACATTCTGCAGTGTAGTAGTATTAGTAGATGTTATTATGTAGCAAGACTAATAGTTTGAAATTCTGGAGAAAATCCAGAGAAATTTCATGTGTAGGGATTTTATGTGTACATGTGAAAGTGGAGAGAAAAGCATCTAAAATATCACACAAGCAAAAGCATCGAAATTTATTGCGGGGAGAAAAGAGGATACGCTCCCGTCGTACACAATCATATTCATTCACCATTGCATTATTTGATGTTTCCGTTGTTTGAATTCAAACTTAAAAAGATAACATATAGATAACCCAACACTCGATATATATTTAATGCATATAGGTTTGTTTGCGGTCTTTTGTGCCATTTTAACACAACGCAGATATATTTTTTTACAATGGCCCGTTTCAACTACTCGGGTGTGTAACAACAACGCTAACTAAGTAAGTAGAACATGAATCCAATGTGAGCCCATTACATAGAGAAAACGTGTCTATTTTGGGTTACAACGCTGTTCACTCACACATTTCCAAGTTCATAAGTATATTTCCAACTCAACATCCGCCACTATTTTTCGCCTCATTTCCCATCAACTCAAAGGGAACTTGATGATGATAATAATAATGATGGAGAAGAAGACTACACTATGAGCGCACAAAGTTGGTCCTAAAGTACTCGTTCCGGTTAGAAAACATGAGCATCAAGCAAACTCATTGTACTTTGTACCATACCAGAGTACCATTCATCCATCCGCATTCGTGAGAAATATTTCTGGACTGTATACATTTGGTGAAAGTAGGCATACTTGGAGAGAAAAGGGCTGCGATGAAAAAAATCCCTTGCTACATATACACTTGTTTGGCCGTGTGTGAGGAAAAGAAGAACCACATCATTTTAATGGATAATAGACAACTAAGCACATATATGTATATACTTACATATGTATACTTTCTCCATTTTTTATAAAATCATTTATCTGAATTGAAATCTTGGAGTAGAAGAAGAGAAAGGACGGATTGGAAGGTGAACAAACTTAAAGCTGAGCTGGACCTCCATTGTTGCGCTGTCCATGTTCTGCTTTATCCTCTCAAAGTCTCAGGTCATCACTATTCAGCATGCCTATCTATTTGAAGAACGAAAAGGAAAATTGACCCATTCTCTTGTCTGACCAGCTCTACAGACTTTTTAAGATCTTCTTTTGACTGTACTCGTTTAAAAGTGCAAATTGCCTATTTTATGTACATACATTATTTTGTGTACATACGAATGAAAATGGCTGTTACGAAAAAAAGAGAAATGTAACCTTCCAAATGCTCTCGATTGACTAACCTAACAAAAGCCTTTGCTTTGATCCTATTTACTCTTATCTCAGAATTTGTTGTTTACCATTACTGCACGTCTACCTACGTACATGATCATCATCTAGTAGCAAACTCAGGAAGTGTATCAGAAAGTAACCGTGTTTATTAGATGAAATCTATATTAAAACAACAAATTCGATTGAAGAAACTAAGCACAAAAATAGAATTTCATTTAACTTTAAGTAAATTACAGCGTTTATTTTTCAACTGTAGCTTTTTTGGAGGAAAAGGTTTGAGAAGTCGCCATTAAAATAGTACAGCGCACATAAATACAAAGTAAAAGATGTATAAATAGTCTATTGTTAGATATAAAACATATACATATATCACTTGAATAAGTAGTTTGTTGTAATCTATCTTTTCCCATTTGTTAGGCATCTATCTGGCACAATTCCCATTGTCAGCAAACCAGCACATGAACAAAATGCCAGCAAATGATCCAGAATCCCTTTATATTCTCTTTTTACTCTCACACATACAGACATACACACCACGATGCTAACATACAATATACGAACACCAATGGACACATATATTTAAAATGTTTGCTCCCTTTTAATGTTACCATCATTATCCAAACATGGATACAATATCGTAAGGGCAAAATGTTATAACTTAATTTTTTCATATACGTATAATATGTATTCATTCGCAAATTTACTTCATTGTATCCCAAATAAGTACTTGTATTTATAGAGGAAACCCTTTTGCGCAAAGAAACTCGTTCCGTAAAAGTGTACTTTAAGAGTTACATAGAAGGACGTACGTGTTTTTGCAGGACAACAAGTAGAAGACTGTGTCACTGTTCTGACTATTCTCTCTCCACTTCGCGAAACCCTTGCTTTGCTGGCAATCCTGCAGCTTTTTGTATCAATAGCAATAAATATTCATATCATCGTCATCATTCGTATGTTGCACCATCCTATGATCATTTTTCAGCATGTAGAGGCTATAATCTAGCTATGCACATACGTATGTCATGCTGTAACACCCATTCAATCTGCAACAATACACATTTTATGCTCCTTTTACTACTAGTTAGATAATTCCACACCAAAAAAGTGAGAGCCACTTCCCGATGAAGAGAAAGCAAAAAAAACTTTAGTAAAAAATATCGAGCACCATTCGATTTTATTACGTTCTCCTAGACAGAAAAAACCTTGTTTTACTATTGATACTGCCTATATACTACTTGGTTGGCGGGCGGATAACAAGATTTTGGCTTACATGCACAATTCTGCTGTGGACTATTGTATATGTTCCACTAACCATATTTTTCCGGTTCTATACATTGCATTTTTAGACAACCTTTTTCTTCCCTTTTCTAAAGTGTTTTTCACAATTTGGAGGAAAGGAATGTTGATGTTGTCTATGTTTTTGGTAATACACATTTATAACCTGTACATTGTGATGTGCTGTGTTTACTGGTAAAATAAAAAGAAGACAGTCAACAGTATAGCAGATAATATACACATTTCAGCAAAGTAAAAGAAAGCTTATTTATTTTAAACTCTTTCTCGGAGAAAGCAATTTTTGGCTTGCTTGCTTACTTGTTAAGAGGTCTCAAGTTGAAAAAAAATCTAGCGTACTATCAAATTGTACAAGAGTATATAAGTATGCGCATGTTTAAGAATACACTCATTGTGTGAGGAACATTAAAAATGAAAAACACAATGCAAAAAAAATGTATATTCCCAGACAAGAGATTCCTACACATGAATGAAGAGATCAACATTATCTGCAAAAATGTATAACTGAACACTATTGTACAACGTCCTGTTGTCACCAGTCACCATTATCCGTGCTTTTCAAGCGAGTAGACGGAGACAGGCCAAGAGAAAACTAAGGAGCAGCGACCGCTGATAGTAGTCAAGTCAAAAAACACGATGAGTATGAGATACTCAAATATGTACATATACAGCAGCAACATCACCGCCGCCAACACCAGCATCGCTTCAATGTGTAGTAAAATTGTTATCTATTATCTTGAGCACACATAATATCAGTATTTTTTCTGAGTCTGGAGTTTTTCTCTACCACTTTTTCTACTTTCCAAACATTTCGTTTGAAGATTTTTTATAAAGATGTTAAGTTTTTTTTTTAGAAAAATAGAATTCATCTTGTTTCTTATCTGTGGGTAAATCACCAGTGTAAGCATGTGTACAAAGGAGAAAAAGGCAAGTTGTTTTGTGGGTTGGTTTGATGTACCCTTTCTCTACTGTTGCGCTAAAATTTTCATACAATACTGCTAATGCAGCAATGAATAGCACAATATGTGTATACTTACGCACAATTCATATACTTTTGTGCATTAATAATATAAAGGTTTTACTGAAACCGTTCCAAAGTACATGTATACAACTTTCCGGGAGATGTTCCAGATTTGCACTATACTTCATATCGTTGCCCACTTCCTGTATGCATAAATATTTTGCTAGTGTTGTTGGTGTGATTGTTTGGGAAAAAATGAAACGGAATTTTATATCTTAATCTTATACATGTAAGAATGAAATTGCAAAGTAGCATAGTGATGCTGTGGTCTCTAATGGTAGGTATAACGAAATATCAAATGAGAAAAGTGGCCTGGCTGGAGAGCTGAAAAAGTCAGACTGAAAAAGTGAAAGTTGTGTCTCTTACATTATTCTGTAGTAGACCGTCCAAGTTTCCTACATAGTAGTGATCATAATGTCCCATTTTGTGCTATATTATTCTGCATCGCAGAGCAAAAAGGTATTGTTGAATTCTACCATGTTCAACCTAGCCTCTTTTATTCACTACTAGTATTTCAGAAGTCAGTTCAGATATACTTGACAGGAATAAGTGTGTGAGAGAATAAGAAGGAATGAGGGTGATGTTATGAGTGTATTATGGTCCAAAATGGGTAAAAAAAGAAGAGGTTCCTTCCAAAAATGTTACACTTTCTTTCTTCTACGATGGTGATAATCACGGTGATCATGATGATGCTCGCAGTAACTGTTAACATTTTGAAATGGAGTGGTAAGTGAAAGCCAAGTTGGAGAGAAGTGCAAAAGATTCGCATACCTATTATTTAGTGAATGTATGTACAACCACAAATGTATTAATGCCTATATCATGAAAGGTACATATATTCAAAGAAAAAACCTGCGAAGGTGAAGTGTAAAAGGATACAGACGCATAAAGTAGCGCACGCATATTGTATATATGTTTGTAGTTGTAAAAAGGGCCTATTCCCTTTTTATGGAGAAAGGGTGCTAAAGAATTCAATTTATTGTACTACTCCAATGAGACTACGGTGTTATAGCATTAAATTATAACACATATACTACCCATAACAGGGATAACTAATCTGGATCAAGCACCATTCATTCAAACAGCTATAGTTGCGGAATGTGTTTGAAGTGTCCTCTAAAGTAATAAATAAAAAACACATTCTTTTTTTTGTAAGAATTTTTTGATGATGGTTCAGCAGTGAGTTTTACAATAAAATATTTGGTGCACATATATATTAAGTGCGAATACAACATTTTATTATATCCCTTCAATCCCTTCTGTATGTGCACGTGTTCGCGTATTTCATTCATTCATGTATGCATAGTGTATTACGGTGAACGACTCTTGAAAGTAGTCAAGTATCTGTTATTTACACCTATCTACACAAATGCACAGTTCAAACTCACTTCCAGCTTAAGGTATGTATAAAACGTTAATAAGAGCCATATCATCATTATATTTGTTTACATTGTTGAGGTTGAGGACCGTGGTGTGATAAGGCCAATGATATGATGATGATAATGCTTCATATCCGCTCTTTCTACTACAGAATTTTTGCCTTGTATAGGCACATAGTGTGCGTTTGTGTATTTTATGGAATGTGGACGTAAGCTATTTTTGTAGGGTATATATTTTGAATCAAGTCGGATTTTCATGTATTCTCAAGAGAACTGAAAATCTGCTACTTGGTTATCATCACGAGTGCGTGTAAAACAAAGAGGAAAACAAGTGATCTGATAACGTGAGAGAATTAGTTTTTTAAACAATGATACCACATCAACTTTTTATAAATGAATGAACGCTGTTTCTTTTATACTTTCCAACTATACTTTAACACGTTTTTTAGATTATAGAGAACGTTTTACAAAAGTTGCAGACACATATTGTGTACGTATGCCTATAAATTATTAGGTTCGGTGATAGATAACACGATGCATAGATCGAATAGGGGACTAGATAATATATTTGCGAATGAAAAGTGAAAACTTTATAAATAGGTTGTCATTAAATTGTATGTAACACAGTAATGATGGTATTCATATTATCTGTCATCGTTGTTCTTTGATTCATTCATGATTGGGAAGCGGGGGAAGAATATTAGGACATAATTTATATATACATATATACTGGCTGGCAGGGAGATAGTTAAACATTCACGATGGGAAAATATATCATGGGAAAATAAGCTTCGTTTTCGTTTACTAATGAAACGACAGGACAGGAAGCTCAGTTACAATCCCACCTAGTACATATATCAACCAGAAAACCAACCCAATATCCAATAAAATATAGTATGTGCACTCAACCATGATAATTCAAGGATGTACTTATGAGATCATCTGCTTTATGAATGTCAAAGGATTTATTGCAACCAAGAGTACCACTATCATCGTTCCATGACGTTTTCCATATGTACTTTTGAGAAAGTTGCTGGATATTCTACTTCAGTACTACTTCTCAACGATGACAAATTTTAAGGGATTTTCTCCTTTTCCATTCACTCTCTCATTCCACAAGGCAGTCTTCTTTATTCATATAATAGGCCCAGGGAATCATTTTCCATTTTAAGCCGCTACCCTGCCCTGTGTTCAGCCTGAGTGTATGTTATATATACATTGCATTGCATTGCATATGAACCTTGTATGTTTAGTAAAAAGGCTGACTTGAGTTCGTCAAAGTACTAAATTATTGGATTCCTCGTAACTCCTAAGTAGGAAAATTCATTCTGCTTCGTTGAAAGGTAGTATATATTATAAGCTGACTTGTTTCCACTACATGGTCACAGGATGATAATAGTGATGAGTGATGAGAATGAGATCGCTGACTTTGCTTATTTTCGCAGGAATTGTGGGTGGTAGCTGGAAATTGATTAGCTGCCTTTTCCACTCATCAACAGCATCATGCAGCCATACATTATTGAATGCTCATGACACGTGTGTAATCGCTTTTCTAAATGCTAATTAATCATCACAAGTGAGAAATAAAACAACATACATTTCATCCCACCACCACATACTATTCATAGTTTTAAAAAATACGTTGCGCATCTATAACAATAATGTTCTTAGAATGAAAGAGTTTAAACAGAACTTTTAAACATGTCATCACTGCCTGTTTCCAACGAAGAAGGAAATACGAAGTCCAGTGATCGATTATATTTTCAAGCGAAACATAATAGAAAAATCTGTTAGTGCTTCGGATTTAATTATACTCTGAAAAATTGTCGTGCATTATTTTGCTTTAAATTAGATTTTTACTTTAGTCAGCGCTTCAGACATCACACCAAAGCTACGGCGAACCCATAATCTGTCTGGACAATTTATGCTTCACATTTTCTAAAACTCCCACTCATGTCGCGTTTATGTCCCATCCTCAACCCGCCTTCAAACAAAAAATGTAATTTCCAATAACCAAAAAAAAACGTTGTACAGTGGAAAAGTATGCGGGGAGCAAGCAACAGAGTTTGATGGGAGTGGAATGCGTATCTAAAACAAGGGACCATGTCGAAGAAAATGGGGAGTAGACCATGCTACATATTTTCCTGTAGCATGCCGCAACCATAGAGGCTTTAGTTAACGTTAAACTTTCGGATGAGTAGCTTTAGCGATTTTGGTTGTTGAGAAATGAGAAGACCATTACAAAAACATACAGAAATATATATATGTATATACTTAGCTTACGTATATTGTTCAGGGGCGGCAGAAAGCGACATACAGGAACAGGGACGCGTGTGTTTTTAAAAAGAGAGATTCAATAAATACAATAGAACACTCGAGTGACTTTTGTCTCTTTCGGTAAAAAAAATATCTTGTATACTTTTAATATTGTAAAACCATATGTCGGGAAAGTGGAAAACTACTGGCGAAAATAGAGAGGCATATACATTAATGCGCTGCAGATCAGAATATTTTCACTTTTTCTTTGCGACTCTTTGATTCATGCAATATTCTTATATACATAGATTCTAATAGTGAGCTTCCAATGTATGAATGGGGAAAAACCTTTTTTCTCTTTCTTACTTCGACGAAGGAATGCAAATGTAATATTGAATGTCAGGTTGAATTGATGGGACATGGCATCTCAAGCATTATCATAGGAGAAAAGCTCTACGACACAGTAATAGCAGTGCAATGCAACTTTAGAATTTTTACTCAATACATAAAGCTATGCTTGCTTACTCGCATACACACAAAGTAGAGTATTCATGGTTTTTTTGCAATGGGACACTTACCAGAGAACATGATCCAATGATATGTATGGCAGGAGAAGCAGGCGAAAAAATATAGAGAGAAGAAATGGATCGAAAAAATTTAAGGCAATTTCACCAACTGTCTTTTTACTTGATGATTGGAGAATTATTGAATTCGCATGGGGCGGCACAGCAAAGAAATAAAAAAGGAAGACATTGGTATTAAGGGAATATCTGAGCTATGCCATACCATGAAGTTGATGCTGATGATGACGATGCCATACATATAAATATAGGTATAGCCCCAAGTCAACACAATGGTTGAATATGTGTACCGACAGAAGAGAGAGAGAGAGAGACCATGAAAATAATATGCGCTTAGTTCTGTGTGTAGTAAAATATGAAGTGTACTAGAGAAACAACTGGTTCGTCTCTTCAAATACTGGAGAAGAAGTAAAATGTGAAGAGAAAGAAAAGGAGAGAGAAGATCGAAAGGGATCTGTGTAAGCATGCTCTGCTTGATTCGTTCCGCTTTCTTTCTGACTGACAAGACTTCTTCAACCTACTTTTGAGAAGAATGGAACGGAAGTCGGATCGTTAGGGAAAGAGGAGAAGAAGAGAACCAGGCATCACATCTCATCATATTACTTTTATATACACTACTGAGTGACTGTGCCACTGGTACAACCAGCAGAGTCGTAGTTTCTTCGCTGTCAAAAGATGAAAACTGGGATATATGTCCAATCCATAATATTCTCAGGATAAATTGTAGACAAAAGTGGATCAGATGTGGATAGGACAGAATAGAATAGCTCTACTAGGCTGCACACTACATTGGACTGAGTGAGTAAATCGGATGAAACTTTCGGAACATTATTTTCCTTCTTACATACGTAAGTATAAAATACATGCACACTTATATGTACACAGTCAATACCTTCAGAAGGCTATCACTTAAACTGCGTATATAATGATTAATTGTACAGAAGAAACAATTTGGACAGAAAAAGTTGTCAGCTACCATACAACTACCCGTAACCATTCAAAAAGTCTCTTATGTAAATAATATTGAATTGTATGACAATATTATTTCTCATCTCGTGTCAATTCAATGAAGGCAATAAGAAAAATACCAATATACATGCCATCACCCCAGATTTAGGTGAGACGCCAACGAAAGAAGCGTGAACAGAACAGGCCATATATTTATCTATGAAAATGTTGAGTGAAGTTACCAGAATAACTTTCCATAAATTCAACGATCCAATCCACGACTTCCTAAAACCTTCAAAAATGTTAGGAAAAAGTTTAATGTAGGACATTGATACATTATGAGCTATATACTATGTTTAAAATATTTAGGTATATTTTTTTCGTATGCATCGTCTATAGTTAACAAAATATTCCTTTCCCCCAACATAACATAAGCAAACACACAAACATATATGCTAGCTTCCACGTCCTGTGTACACATAACCCATCTTTCTAAAGTTTGGTATGTGACACAAAAAAAACGAGTTGGGATTGGGATGCT
Source organism: Entomobrya nicoleti (assembly GCA_034695465.1). Taxonomy (NCBI): domain Eukaryota; kingdom Metazoa; phylum Arthropoda; class Collembola; order Entomobryomorpha; family Entomobryidae; genus Entomobrya; species Entomobrya nicoleti. The sequence goes on along the minus strand of JAQFZG010003440.1, from coordinate 1,178 downwards.
GCTGTGGAGTGCGGATGTTGGCAGGGCATAACCAAAAAAGGAAACCACTTGAAATGGCAGTTGAAATGTCTTAGCTATTGTAATACTTAAAGAATTATGTTATGTAACATACCACAAGGAGAAGATGGAACACGCTTTATTTGATGTTTCTGGTAGGAGAAAAACATAACGCACCAAAATGTATTTGTAAATATATACATTCAGATAAGTGTGTGAGAGGCTGAGTAAAATTCCTATATGGTGTTTTTATACACGCAGTGAAAAAAAATACATGAAGCGGGAAGTGACATTGTATAATGAATTTAAATACATATGTATACGAGAGGAATTTGATGTACATCTCTCTTGCCCCGCCAGTAAAAAGGCCGAATGTTAGGTGATGATGCTACCGCATACTTCTGTATGCCCTACTGACGCAATATTATTACTTTTTACTGATATTACTTTGTTCAACATTAAGCAACATTTATGGCATAGCAGTGGAGGCGGAAAATATGGGATTTTTTTTGTGTGAAGTGAAGAAAAGTATAAAAAATGTCAACTTGAAAATGCTCTCTCTCTCCTTTTCCCTTTCACTTTCCCCCGTCAAAGTGTCAATTTTCAAGTGAACGAACCCTAAATAAAAGAATCTAAATTTATAATTCTTCTGCTAGCTACTGCTGCCGCTGCTGTCTTTCGTTTTACCCTGTCTTTCACAAAAAGAGAAGCGTTAAGAGAAATAAAGAAAGGATGACAGAACCTGACGAGGAAAGCGCATAGAAAAAATTAGGATAAAGGGAGCTCAAATAGTGGCATTCAAACAGGCAAGTATGTAGAATAAGTTAAACTAAACGACTTCCTTTTGTTCTCATATTCAAAAACTTTAGAATAAGACGCACTAAAACCCAATACTACTACTGTATCATGATAAGCAAAACTCCTCTGTCTCTACATTTTAACAAGTTGTTCTGGTGAGAGGTTTTTTCAGTTCAGTTTTATTTTGAATTAATATAAGAATATTCTCTTAGTCGTTAGTCATTTTTTTGATTATGGTAGATCTTTTTTCTTTTGGTTAAAAATGAATTAAAATATAACCTTCTTTATCAATATTTCTGTCTCCAGTCGTTTGTAATTTAATCACTCGATATGGGGCAAGTTGTGTATAACTCAAATTTATTATTTAACGTTTCAAAAGATTA
>JAQFZG010003439.1:0-13643 GCA_034695465.1 Entomobrya nicoleti | reverse complement strand
TTCAGTTCCGCATTCCGAACTGTAATAAGAATTTGAGGGAAGAGGGAAAAAGGATAAGAGATATTCTAGTCCCAATACACATGATTAATTATAGCTCTGTATTTTAATAACTACGTTACTATTGTATTTTCATCAGGATATCGGAAATAAATGGTCTGAAAGTATGTATTCGATTAATTTAACCATTTCTCATTTTTACTCAGAACTAAAGCACATAATTATTCATTACAGTATCAATATTTATTTTATCAATGACAATTAATTGAATTGAATGTTAGGATAGTTTTGCTTGTTATTCTTATATTGAAGCTCAAATGTATACATTTACTGTCAATGTTGAGATAGTCTATAATTTTGTGATCAATTTGGGGATTTTAACAATAAAAATCGTCTCAAAAATTTGTTCGGTGTTGTCCAATAATCGAAATAAAAGGCTACACTGACTATGACAGGCTATTATATCCAAAAAGTGTAAGGTGTTGCTTGTGCGAATTAACCATTAAAACATCAACTAAATAAATAAAAGTTGTGTTAGGCAAGAGGAAATTTAGAATTGTCTGCTTGTAGATTCAGTCGTGCAAAAATGCATGTATATATTTTCTTACAAAACCATTACATTGAACATTCTATCATAAGTTTTTTTTACGTTCCTGTCTTTTTTAAATTAAAATGATACAAGCAAAATTGATGCATAAGAGATGAAACGCAGCATCAACATGAAAATATTTTCCAGAAAAAATAAATCAAGAGTGCTTTATTAAAACTAAATCGGTTATTAATGTTTAAGGCCTTACCCATGCAGGATAAATATGAAGGACAATATAGTTTAGTTTAACTGAGGCACTAATGAGACGGTGCGAGATAAATTTTTAAAGCTCTGATTGTAGTCTGTACCATATTACTTCTTATGTGCGTTCTATTGTATAGTTCTCCTGGCTTCCATTGAAATTATTAATTAAGCGTGTAGTAAATGCTACGCTTTTAACATGACGCAATTTCAGTGGAGGATCAGTAGCGGAATAATGCTACAATGTAGCGGAATTCCGCTACATAATAAAAAATAAATTATTTAAATTATTTTAGCTTTAAATTAACACGTAAATGTTTTAAATTACGTAGTAAATTAAGCCCATGGTAGATTTTTTGCTTTTTATACTATGAAATGCAGAAAATATTGAACTTTTAGAATATGGCTGCCAATAGTTTCCAAATTTAAAAAAATGTAAGAAAAAGTCCAATTTCTTGGCAAAAAAACACAGTTTTTAATTATTCCTGGAGTTTATTTAAATTATGGAAAATATTGGCAGCCATATTTTGAAAGTTCAAAATTTTCTGAATTTTATAGTATAAGAAGCAAAAAAAAAATCTACCGTGGGCTTAATTTACTACGTAATTTTAAACATTTACGTGTTAATTTAAAGCTAAAATAATTTAAATAATTTATGTTTTATTATGTAGCGGAATTCCGCTACATTGTAGCATTATTCCGCTACTGATCCTCCACTGAAATTGCGTCATGTTAAAAGCGTAGCATTTACTACACGCTTAATTAATAATTTCAATGGAAGCCAGGAGAACTATACAATAGAACGCACATAAGAAGTAATATGGTACAGACTACAATCAGAGCTTTAAAAATTTATCTCGCACCGTCTCATTAGTGCCTCAGTTAAACTATAACTAACTAGTTTTATATTAAAAACCATTTATGTTTCGGTATATAACCATTCGAGTGATTATTATCTTTGCATGCCTGAAAAATGACATACTTTGCAAAAATATGGGAAAACAGCCTAAGCAAAAAATGCATAAGTAATGATTATTGTTTCCACGTGTCGACTTGGGTAACTCGCTAAATAAATATATCAGACAATATAAACAGAAAAATGCGGGCAATGGGATTGAGAACACCAAATTATTCCGTTTTAAATTTTAAAAATCCAGCTTCTACATATAAAGTATATAACTATATGAGTACTTTGTAAACATTGATCAAGTTTAGAAAATTCACGTTACTCATCTCTGATTTAACATGGAAGTAGAGATCATGGTTTTTTCTAAAAAATGATATCCTATTTTGTGTCGTAGCCTCACATTACATAGAAATGTTACCAAAAACAATCTCAAATTAAAAGCTAGGCTAATAAAACTAGCTATATATGTAAAGCCATTGATTTAAAAATAATACGAGTGGAGGTTCTGCTACCCAGTACCGCCACCAAATCTTATTACAAAAAAATCAAGCACATGATGAAAAAGTGGAGTGGAAGCTCACATTTCTTTGAAAAACAATACAATGTCAAATGTGGAAATTTCACCACTGGTCAACCATGCACTAGTGTTGTTATTTTTCCCCCACAACGACTCTATGTTATCCCGAAAAAGTGGGGGCTAAATCTGGTTGGCGACAATTGGCTGAAACTTGAACAGTTACTCACTTTCGACCCGGCAATGATAATGCGGAAAATACGAGAGCTGCCAACAAAATAGTCGCATGTCAGTCGGTGGGTTGAAATTTGGATTCTTTGGTTAAATCATCATACCTTAATTATAACATACTTAAAACAAAGTCATTCCAGACACTGCTGGCCAGTTGGAAAATATCCCTGGAAAAGATCATCACTGCAATTATCAATGCTACTATACTATCCAGTCGCTTGCTCGAGTTTGGAAACAAATGTATTGAGTTGGATGAAAGGAATGAGTGAGAGGAATGCCGGTGAAAATCGAATGGTTTTTACGATTCGACTCCTTCACAGGGTCGTCATCATCACCCAAATATGCAACGAGGAGGCGACAAGCAAATTTTACTTTACTGCGGGATCATTCAATAAGTATGTCTAATGTCATTTGTCTAATCTTGTTGTTGTTAAAGGGAACTACTAGCGGATTCCAGTTCTCAAACCCACACCTCCGCATTTAAGAATCTCAACAAAAACCACTTCAGTGTGCTCTCTGCCTGACACTGATTTTAAATACACAAAAAAAACAATCAGCCATTTAAAAACACCGTGGGAGGTTCCACTTCCTCTGCTATTGCCCCCGACAATAGTCATTGGCTTACATTTAAATGAGACCATGTTCAAGTTATACTGCAGTTGTGGTGTCCTCAATTAATAATGATTTGAACCGCTCCCACAGTGAATCTTTGAGTCTTTACCTTTGAATCTTTACCTTTGAGTCAAAAAAGGAAACGTGTGAAAGTCTTTATGCAATAATTTCTAGAGAGTAACAATTGTTAAGCAATTATTTCAACTATTTTTTTGTAAAATTATTTTCGCGTAAATTTAAGCACGCAATATAGCAACCTGCCCTCCCGTCATTAATCGACATGGCATATTCAAGCAATAATTTCAATTATTTTTGCTCTGAAATTACTTTCACTAGATTGCATTCGAGCGTATTGCGTTGAAATGAAAGTAAGAAAACCACCACCTCTGATCGTTCTATATCGTAATCACAGGAAGGAAAGTCAAATAGATCCAAACGAAGTAAAATTTCTGAAAATGCACTTGGATCATGTATATCGTACTCAGTATGGATCCTGCGTAAAATTTACTTATATTGCTGTAATCCCCACAGAAAAGCCATTATATGGGCATACTGGAAATATGGATACTAATGTGTAACCAACTACAGTTATATACCTAGTGTCGGTTACAGTTTATATGCTGGACAGGGAGCTTGGCGAAAGTTTGTAAGTTGATGCAAAAAATTCCATAACGCAAATGAATTCTTGAAATGAATAACTTGTATTTCTACTATGTGTACTCATTTGGTAATTACCAAATGGGATTTTTGTTGCAGGAATATTTACAGGGAATTCTACATCTTTCCGAAGCAAGGACCTGAGCCGGCTACCAAATTCATCCTTGTAATGGAAACGAATTCTCTATCGAGCTATTAAAAGAATTGACATATACACTTTGTCGACTGGATTACAATCAAACTAACGCCGCGAACAAGCCCGTCGTTTGTATATACGCAAAAAAATTACAATATATTTCTTGACTTTCGTGAATATACAAAAAAGATTAACTCTTTACTAAGGTTCCTCTGAATAATAAAAATACAAACAAATACAAACCACATAAATATTTACAGATTATGATTAGACCAAAAAAGATTATGATTATTTCTTTAGTGTCATAATATTAACTGCCTGAGCATGAACGGGAATAAATTTGAAGTCTTAATGCGTACATGAGAGATATTGAATAAAATATACGAATAATTGGTCGTAAAGACATTCATTAGTAAAACAATGAGTTTCGGTGGTTTCTATAGTATATAATTTGACTCAAAACTAGAGCTAAAATTCGTTTATTTATATCCCAATAAAGCTAAGCAGTACAATCAGCCAAAGTAACGTGTCGTTTGATGATGCGCTTCGATTTTGTTGCTTAACGCGGCCATTATAAAGAATGGGAGAAATAGAGAAATTCCGCTTTCAGCATAAAGCAAAGCAGTGGACACCTTGACAATGAGCTTCTGATCATCTGTTAGCGTGAGTTCACCTCTTTCAATGAGTTGTAGATACAAAATTATAAATAATTTTAAATCAGTTCAAGTTACAAAAAATGTGATTTGTTATGCTTTAAAATATACCCGATAGTCTCTTATTATAGTTTAGCAACTGGTCAAACAGTTTCATGAAAACTGGTGTTCGTCGAAGAAAGATGAAATTTAAAAAAGTACAACAAGTGATGAGCAAAACTTACCCGCCTTTAATCAGCAAAGTTGCAAACTCATTTAGCGATCGAGAACTAGTGCCGGATTCCGTTTCCTCAGCAATTTCATTTGGGTTTGTTTTCAAATATATTTGTGTGTAGAGCAACAAGAAAACATCCACCGTTAAATCCTGCCCACCTTTACAAAAAATATGAAAGTGAGCAGATTAAAATTACAGAAAAATTAGAAAGTTTAATGTTCTTGAAAAATATATCACTTTCGAGGTACGAACATTCCATATATCAGATACGGCGGAGATTCAACAAGTTGTTCCGTTTTCGAATCCCATTGATAATAAGTTCCCATTTCAAATTTGGTGAGTTTGATTCGGGTTCCGAAATGTTTGTAGAATTTTGCAGGCACCATTTTACAAATGCTGAACTAATTTTTATGATGAAAGTACTATTTAATCTGACAAAATACGGCTGAAACGCATGAAAGTAAATTTATGTATAATCAAAATGATCACATCTATTAGCAAAAGGTGTTTTGTACAAACCAAAGTTCGAATACTGACTTACTGCAAAAAAGTTTAATATATTTAATTTTAATATATGGTAACATATACGGGAATGCTTTTCGAGTTATATTTTTGTGCTTTTATTTACATTAAATGAGTGTACTTGTGAGTTATGGGCTGTTATATTGTAACCTATAATATAAGAACCTGGAAAATAATATAAGCTAAAACTGGTGCTGGTTTGTGAAATTGTATTGTGAAATGATATTTTATATAAAATATTAACTTACCTTATTTGGTGAAAATTCTTGTACTAAATAATTTATTTATTTGATATTTGAAGCTTTAAAATAACTTAAATACGTATTTTTTAAAGCTCGACAACAAGGGCTCCAAGCTTCGCTTTAAAATATCTTGCTGGAGTTTGCATAAATCTGAAATCAATGTAATATTTTTCTTTTTCAAATCCGACATGTTTTTTGACTTTGGCATGTATGGTTTAAAGCATTACTCATATGCATAATGTTTTTTATATGTAAAACATTGATTTAATGCCCTGATTTATTTCGATATTTAAACCATGAAATCGATAAATAAAACATAAAAAGAATGGTTAGTCCTTTTGGATCATTTTTAAAAATACTTATATATTTTTGAAGAGTTTAGCAGATTTTCTAGGTCGATAGCTTCAAGTTTAATTATCATAAGCAAAACTTGTTTTATTTCATACCTTTCTAACAAATATTTTGTATATGATTTATAGTTCGATACCAACAATTAATTAAATTTGTAATATACATACATTCACTAAAACGAGTATATTATTTACATATAGTGAGACTTAAGACGAGACATTTTGTGGGAAAAATTTATCAAAATACATAAACCACTATAAATTTGTATACTTAGCGAAGACGTATTATTGGATATTTATCTAAATAAATCAATGTTTATTTACGTCATTGTACAACTAATGTGCTTAACTGTAGAATAGTTGTAAGTCAACATATCAATACATTTAATATTCAGATTTACTGCAGACTTTAAAATATCATTCACAAATTACAATTTAAAGCCGTAAGCAAATGACTTAACTGAAGAACTTTTACTTACTCTCATTGGAATATGCGCTCATAATGTCTTAACAAAAACTGACTTAAGCTTACATAACTACTTAGCAATAAATTGTATATATTTGGGTTGTCTTAAATACCTAATTAGTGCTCATAAAATATCAACTGTTTTAGAATACACAATGCGTACACCTACCACAACAGCAATTCCATCGCATAATCCTGCTTTTGTTGCATAAACCCAGTAAACGTATCCTTCTCCACCGTGTAAAATGGATACGTCACCTGAATATAGAAAGTTGTGCAAGATCGCGCAAACTTTCGAAACAGAAATTTTCTTGGCATCATTTTATCCGGCATTGATTTGAAATCTTCTGATACATCCACAACAGCTCCAGCCATTTTACACTGAAAGTATATCATAGCCAGAGGCGACAGCATGCAGGTAACCACCACAATATATCCCATTATACCTTGCTCACTTATTACTGTGTTATATCGTATTGCAAATACCAGAAGAACAACTGAAGTCGCCAAACATCCAACATGATGAAACGAAATGAGAACCGATTTGAAAAATGCGTTGAGGTAGATGTTCAGAATTTGCTGGATTCTGTACAAATGAATCACTTCCAAATCCGCTATTTCTCCATATCCAGCTGTTGTAATTTTACAGCGTCCAGCGCCATCTTTTGGTGTGTATTCAAATTCCTCTGGTAATATTGTCTCGGTACAGATGAGCGCTGTCATGTAGTAAAATGCAATAACGTTCATCATTAAAGCAATTATCGTTCCAGTCCCAAATGTACCAACCATCATTACAAAACACAATGGAGCCAGTTTTGAAGAGAAGGAGAAAGGAATTTCGAGCCATTCCTCAAATAATTGATTTGTCGGCTCAATTTCTGCTTGTAATGCCATTACAATCCCAAACGGTAAAACTGTTGAGATGGACATGACCAAGTAGTTGAGGAACGTTACAAGTTTTATCACACCTTTTTGTTCATCAGTGAGTACCAGTATTCCGGAGTCGATCATTTCTGTTTATTTTGTGTACTCAGGTTAAAATACTCAGGTTTGAAAAAAAAATTGTATACATTTTATTTGAAAGTTTACCTGACAGCTTTTTGTTGTAGTCTATCAACTGGTTGAACAAGTAAATGAATATCTTGTATCGGAAACAGAACACAAGTGCAATAAATGATATACACAAGTCCAGCAATATTTCTCCAACTTCGATAATCAAAGTTGCGAATTTTCTCAAGTCGGTTGGTTTTTCACCGTTGCTACCATCCTCTTGTATCTCATCTTGATGTGTTTTCAGATACATTTGAATCATGTGTATAGCTGCAAACCAGAATCCGCCGTAAATCCCAAGATATCTGGAATTTACATTGAAAAACAATATACGCATAGGATTAATATACACTATTAAATCTATATTTTTAGCTTACACTTGTCCCATCATATATACAGGAGCTGGCTTCAAATGTTCTGTTTCACTGTCCCAATCTACTAACGTTCCTGACGAAAACAGGTTGAGTTTCATTCGTTTACCAAAGTGTTTGTAAAATTTTGGGGGCAGCATAATGATGTATATGGATATAGTTTTGATGTAGAGCCAAGTAGATTGTTTTAATTTAAAGCTTTAGAAAACAGTCCGACAACGAAACTTAGCCTTTGTACTGACAGCCTAGCCTTTGTAGCCTTACTGACATCAGAAAAATACTGACTCGTTTGTATAACTATTTCGAAAATGTTCACGGCTTAACAATATGTTGTATCCTTACTTGGAACTTAACCTCATTATATATTAACTTGTATTATGTCGAACTACTTTGTTTTTGTAAAAAAATAGTTTTAAAACACGAAAAGAATATTTATTGTATTTATTCCAACGATTTGATTCAAACATATAAAGGTATTCTCATTACAGCATTGATAATATTTTTAATCATATAACTTACTATTATAGACGCAGTACAATAAATGTCCATTACCAAACTTGGTTGTAGTTGTTTTTTATAACAAAGCATTGATCAATGTTTTTTGTAAATTTAAAATTAATATATAGAAATACTACTTTCCAGTATAAAAAAGAGAATTTAAACCCACGTCATTAGTATTGATTAATCCTAATGTGTTCTATAAGCAAAAATATGTTTTTTTCCTAATAAACCTAATAATTGATTACAAATTTAAATACAATAAATCTTATTCCAAAAACTCCCTTTTCTTTGTCTTCACTATTTTTTGAATTTTAACTTTTTTTAGGGCCAATATATAAATAACAAGAGACTATTTTTATTTCTTGATAAAAAATTAAATGCAAATAATAATTAAAATTAAAAACAATTCTACCGTATTGTATTCCTTTTTTATTTGAACTATCAAAACTTATCTATTTGATCTAAGTTTATCAACTTATGCTTATAATTTGTTTTAAAACCAGTATAGTTTTATTTTTTTATTTACTGCTTTGTTAAAACTGAACTTTTCGTGATACGATACGTGACAAGGAAATAACTGGTTATGTGGTAGCACTTTAGCATACCAAGAGAAAAATATTCCAAGTAACATTACAACTTGCGATCCTATATTGCATACATATATTTCGGTTTTGAAATATGTAGTTCAAAAATGTACAGCAAACAATTAAAAGGACTTCGCCTCCTTGGATTATCAAAGTGGCAAATTCCCTTAAGCTTATTGACGTATCGATTTCTGTAAGGCCATCTTCTGGAATGTCGTTGGAATGCGTTTTAAGGTACATTTGTGTGCAGTGTAAAATTGTAAGGGAAACTCCACCACAAAATCCAGCATACCTAAGTGTATATTTATTTGGTTTTAAAAATGCAAATTTAGAGAAAATTTAAGAATTAAATTCTGTATTTTTTACTAATTTAAATTAGAGAAGTTTTCTTATGAATTAGCATTTACATTCGAAATTGAAGATATGGTGGGGCTAGAACAAGCTGCTCATCTTCTGGATCCCATTGGTAGTAAGTTCCAAGTGCAAATTTGGTTAGTTTGATACGGGTTCCAAAGTAATTGTAAAATTTTGCAGGTAGCATTTTTGATTAGCGGTATTTCATGTTCTACTTAAACAGAAAATGTAAAGACCCTACTCGACGACAGTGCGGCTCACCAATGCTGTTCAGGCAATTTTCTGTTGTGCTTATCAAAGTAGTTGAATCTGTAATGCCAAAAAATTGTTTAGATGGTTGGGTAAATCCTTGAAAGTTAAGTATCTTTATTGAAAATCTTATTGAATGGTTTTAAGCAAATGAAATTTAGTGAAATAAAATGAAGTCTAAGTCCAAGAAAATTAAGAGCTAAATTTCGCCACGAGTTTCGTTGCTGAAGCCACTTAAATAAGATTCTTAATATAGATTGGTGATGCTATTTTTAACTTCTAAAATGTTCTAGCTTTCTACTATTGTAAAGAGAGAATTTTTTATTACTAATAAATACTTCAAATTAGATTTAAAGTAAAAAACAAATTTAAAAAAATTTGAGCTTTGGAAATTTGTTAAATTAAACATTTTCTTTTGAAAAAATTAAAACATTTTTTTTGCAAAAATAAGTTCGGGAAAATATGTGTGTATTTTAACTGCAGAAGTTAGATTTCAGTCTAAAATTTTCACTCCAGTTTGTTATAAAAATAAGTACACATTTTAAAATTATTTGTAGACACATTTACGAAAAGGAAAACAAATTCATAGATATTTTCCATATGTGTGATTAGGTTACATTCCGTAGACCATAGATTCCGCCTATTTGCCAACTTATTTACTGTAGATTTTATTCATCTGAATATCAACTTAAATTTTTTGATTTTTATAAAACACACATTAAACTTTTTTAATTTTTTCCGCAACTTGCAATAGTTGCTGTGCTTTGTCTTGTCCTGATTTTGCATATCTGTTACACTTGTCAAGGAAAGCTTGCTCATGCTGAAATGGTTGTCAAACAACAAAAATGTGAGGATTGATAGCAGAAACCCAATCAGAGGTAAAGCGCCGAGCGCATAGACTGCAGAATGGCTTGAATCATTTCCTGACAAAGTCCTATTATCCTCAGAAACTGACAATTGTGCTATACCATTGACAGCCGACTTCATCGTAATGCACCACTTAAAGTACTGTTGCCACCAGTTGTGTATTCCAGCTTGAAAATGATATTTTGGCCGCAGCAAAATTTGAGTTGGAAAATATCCCCAACTGTTATAAGACAAGAATATTTGATTAATTACATCTTTACCGAGATATACCTGCTTTGTTTTCTCTCTTAAAATTGTGTACAGTGGTATAGCTTGTGCCTCTAATAAAATAACAGCTGACTTGTTGCACGCACCCATGTGCATTTGATAAATTTCCGGGACAGTTTCTAACCTTCCCATCGCTCCATTGTTGTAGGTCCGGGCTGGGAACATTTCAGAATTGCTGAGATAATACCATGTTCGATTTGAAAGAGTATCCCTCAAATCACTCAGCCATTTCCATTCCATTAAAAGTCGAGTTGAGAATATTTCACATAACATTTCCGAAATTATTGGGTATGCCTCGTGTTTGTTTTCTTGGGTGTATGTGGCATTTATACTAAGGTTAGTGTTTTTTAGAAGGTAGTTCATGGTATACATATCAAGATGACATTGACGCGTATGAATCTTGAACTGATGTTTGACTAAGCCATCAAAACTATCAAAAGGAACCATTGGAGGTTCTGCGGTTAACCTCGTGATGTTGTCACCCTTGTAGAGGTTTCCAACATACAAAAATGCAATAGGAATGAAAACAAAAGACCAATTAAATGCTGCGTTGCCCCTTAAAGCCAAATCGTCAAATAACTTGGATGACTGCTCAACAAATGTGGCATACAATTGAAAAGCTGTATTTTCGCCCCGTTTTTGTTTCGCGCAGTAATTGCGTACATGTGTCAGCATCACAACAGTACTTACAAGAACAATCCATGTGGGAATATCAAACACAGTAACCATTTCTTTCAATTGATAAATCCAATGGAGTTGTTTTTTGTGGCAACTTACAAACAGTAATCGTTTTTGAACAAGCAAAAACGTTTGTAGGTTGGCTAAGTTTGAGCTAGCTTTTCTATAAATGAGAGGACGAAGTTTTTGATGGTATTTTATCAACTGGGAGTTTGCGCACGGACCGATCTTTAAGGATTTCCATTGGTACATTTGTGGTGGGAAGTCTTTACTAATTATTATAGACACATTTCCTGGAACTAAATGCGAGATCAGATGCATGTCTGCTGTATAGTAAATGCTATCATTAACAGTTTTGATGGAACTTATGTGTTTCAAAATAATTTGTTTCGAGTTTGATCTATTTTTTGTAATTTCACGATATTGCTTGAGATTTTTATGAGGCACCACATCGACAACGGAAAGAATGATTTGTCTTGTCACTTTTCTTTTCACATGATACACCAATGACGCCAAAGGTACTGGTGTGTAATTTGAAATTATTTTTGTTAATTGAAATGGGTTACAGGGGTCGCAATGAAAACAAACTGCATACAGATTTTCACTATAATTTAACATTTCCAACAATAGCACAGTTTCTGATAAGCGTGTGGCCCAGGAACCAATAATAACTGTTGAAATCCATTTGTGTACTTCAGTGTTTCCATAGCAGAAAGAGTCATTTTCCTGACTGCAGATAAGAACTGAGTAAGTGGGTGTGGTATATATGTACTCAAATTTCCAAGGCTCATTCTCTGAGTACCACACAGAATTTAGCCAAAACAAGTCCTTCAAAACAAACGAACTTTCAGGGTCGTTACTATTGTCATGAACACTATCAGTTATATATAGAAAAGGATCGGAGGCCTGCGATTCTGGACGTAAATAGATGTTCGCCTCACAGTGTGTATTTTTACTTGCCAGACGAAACATTCCAGTGAAACTTAGTGTACTTTGGACATAAGAAACACCCGTATCCAATGAGAATGTTATGGTTTTATTTTTGATTAGAACTGTTCTCGATGCTCTGAAAGTTGTGAGGTTTAATTTTGACATCCATCTCACAAGTCTATTCGGTCTGACAGGGCTCGTTTCAATCGGGTATACAACTTTATCGTTCGGAAACGAGAAATGGCGTATTAGAACAATTGGCTGGTTTACACGAGGAAACTCGAGATTGGTCCCTCTAAAGTTCATAACGTGAATCAAACATCCAGAAAATATGTTTACTGTATTTTCTACCAATGATCGTTTATTTGTTGCTGAGTTTTCGAAATTCGAATCCCAATCATTATTGTCAAATGATAAAATGGGCTGCCATAAAACACCGAGTAACCAAAAAATCGAAGCTTTGGCCATTGCTGAGACTTGAAGCAAATCTTTTAGAAATGTTTTACGAATAACTTGTTTCTGTAAAATTGACACGAATCGGTGGCTTTTTATATCTAACTTACGTTTTTTGCGAAAAGTTTTTCACGCTATTAAACCGTAGGTTTAATTTCTGAATATTGGAAACTTTATTTTTACTTGGTTTTTTAATTCCGTCATTAATTTTAATTTCCGGGCTTTTATTTTAACTCGTAATGGTGATAAATAAATAAATCTACACACTCAGCTGAAAGAGAAGAAAGCGGACGTGGCAATTTTCCTTAGTAGCAGTTCTATGTAATAGGTGGCTTAAGGTACTTATAATGTTATAATATTCTACATTTATTAAATTAAGTAACACATTAGTGGAATTAAACTTTTCGATCTTACATAAAATATACCTGAAAGCAATTTAATATATTTTTGGTTGCTTGTGTTGTCCAAAGTTTAATTAAAATTTACCAGGAAATACTCATTTTGTGATTATTTTAATGATTTTAAAACCTGAGTCGTTTCCTAAATTCACGTTGGGAAATTATTTTCTGGAACGTTTTTTGAAAGATCAAAGATAAAATTATATTTTGAAAACTTTGATTACTAGTAAAACTACTAAATTGATTATTAAACAAGAAGTTGCTGGAGTTTGCATTTTGTTGAACTAAATGATTTGGAACAAGCCTTTATTGACACCCGTTTTTATGAAGTAGTTTCCTTATCCTGGTGCCCAGCTGGTTAAAATTGCTACTTAATGTATTAATAAATTCAAAGTAAATATGTGAATAATTAGATCTGTAATATTATTGTAGTACTTGTAATGGGAAAATTTGTCCGTATGATGCTTATGCAATCAAATCGATGTTTTTGTGTGTCTTTTTTCACCACCAGCCATCGAAAAATCGTACCAATCAGATTTTTCTGATTTTTTGTGTACGTTATATGGGTCCAGCGTCCACCTCAAAAAACAATCAGAACTCCAAAAAGTGGTCCAGGGTGGTGATAAACTCGATCTCTTGAAAATGGTCGA
>JAQFZG010003438.1:0-13645 GCA_034695465.1 Entomobrya nicoleti | reverse complement strand
TTCTTCAGTTTACTTACTTGTTCGTAAAAAAATATTAAGATTTTTGACTAGTGCCTTGGCTTGTAACATTCTAAGTGAGTTTTATCAAGAAAACTGCAAAGGTAATATTATAAGCAGACTACAATTGACATTTAATGACTTGTTTACAATTTAGCTTGCATATTGTAATTTGCTGTTGATCGCTGATGGTGACCCTCGTGTCATGGTTAGAATTAGAAAGAACCGCAAACACGATCATTATTTTTGTCGTGAAGTAAGCCTACTACTACTTTTTCGTACATTTTTTACTTAGCTTCTTCGTTTCTTGAAATTAGGTAGATAAAATATTATGCTAAATCCATTATGAGACTTATGAAGAAAGATGCATTGTATTCAGGATTGCCTTTGATGTGACGTAGAATTATAAATCAACGGCTTTCAATATTTATGTATGTCTCCCAAAAATGACGAGAAAAGTTTGTGACTTGAGTGACTTTTTTGTGAATGATAATGATGAATGAAACAAGGCACAACGTATTATTTTTAAATTATTTTATTAATTGATAATTAGTTTTCATATTTAATTTGATTACAAAGTGGAAAAGCTAAAGATAGAAATAGTTTTAGCATTTACTTCAAAGTAGCTCTCACTTGTACTAAAAAGACAATAAAACATTACAGATTACAGCGATGCAATGCTAATTAATTCTAGTTGCTATTTTGCTATAAAACTAATATGGGGAAATATGAGACATTTATTGATTGTAAATGGTAAAAGAATGTTAGTCTCAAAAGTGTAAAGATAGCCATACCTATTCTTAAAATAATAGATTTTTTAAAGAGAAGCTAGGCTGAACTAAAATTGCTCTCCAATATCTTCAAAATGTGTGCGCATTAAATTAACAAGGTTAAAAATTAAAATCATGGAGCATTAAAAATAAACAGAACTTTCAAAGAAAAATTATGTGTAGATTAAGCAAAACACACCACATTTTTCACACTAATTGTGCTGAGCACTTGCAATATATACCGGTACGTAATTTCGACAGACAGACATACAGGTACCCAATTTTCCTTTTTTGAAATTTGAGTAGAAGCTTCTACTTGAAATACTAGTCACAAAATTACCAAAAAAATAAACATAAAAAATACGTACATGCAACTTAAAATGTAAGTACTGCTTACCAATTTAACATTTAAATACTAACATTCTCTTTAAATACACCTTCTCATCTAATTTTCTCGACAACTACAAAATGTTTTTGGCTCCTGTTTTCATGGAAAGATTTAAAACTGCCAAAAACAATATGCAACAATATTGCACGCCTAACTTTCACTTTTAGCTACTCATCTAAGACACCCCCACCTCTCATAGTCAATGTATCCATTGTACATATTTAATCCTGACAACGTTTTTTCGGATCAGTCCTCTTTCTGGTTCCCCTTCGAATACCATTCATTAAACCAATTGGTTTTTCCACCTTGTCATTTTTTGGAAACTGAGGGAAATTATTTTTGGGAGACAGATGGCTTTCTTCCTCGCCCTTACAGACTTGATGAATTTCTTTCTCTGGTTCCTCGCCAAACACATCATCATCCGTATCAACATTTTCCTCTGCCCCATCGATTTCCAAAATCGCAGGTGGTGAAACAGGCTTTTGTGGCGTTGAAGGCTGGTCTTGGTCTGTTTGGCTTTCTTGCTCAATATTACTGACATGATGATGATTTTCAGCACGGTGGATATGGAAAATTTTGGAAGAAGGAAATTCCTCTCCACAAAATCCACACTTGACCTGCATTCCGTTACTTTGTGGGTGTTGCTCAAGTACGTGGCTCCTTAAAAGCTGCACGTTCGTGAAACCCTGACTGCACACTACGCAGGCGTAGCATTCTCCATAGTCGGGGCGCCCATTGGGTGTATTTAATTTTAATGGAATCACCCCAAAATCATTTCCATTCTCACTTGGATTGTAATTCATCAGGCCGTTCTGGTCTATTAGCGGGGGCGGAGGAGTGTTGCCATTGGCTGGTCTTCTCAAACTTCTCAAAGACGACACGTCAAAATCTGACCAAAGCATCCTGTCTATTTCCCTTTCTTCCTCATCAACACTCATTTCCAGATCAATAACTTCAATTTGATTAGACTCCTGCTTAGTAAGTGGTGGAGCTTTAGCCGACATTTTATCAGAGGTATCCTCCTCTTGCGATTGCATTTCCAAGTCAACAACTTCGGGTGACAATGCCGACCCACCTGTCAAATCGACCACTGGTACAATCCCATCTCCAGCTCCACTACATTCTGATGGTCTACTAGAAGCACAGTTGACACTTGTTTTTTCACAACTGTTAGATATTTGATGTTGTTCGAACACACATTCAACAATTTGGGAGAAATTGTCACAATTCATTTTATATTCTCTTTTTCACAGTTACACTATTTTGATTTCAAATAGCCGTATCAAAATATTTGATTGATGTTAAGAACAAAAGCACAGCTGCCAAAATTGAATGCGTTCTTTCTCATTTCCCAAAATGAAATAAGTTGAAAGACAACCATTCAACACCAGTTAAATTGCAATGATAAGTGCAAGTGTTAACTACTGTTTCATTCTGTTACTGCATGGTAACGTTTATATGTACGTGGTACACAAAATTGTTTTAAAAAAAAGTTGCATTGCTCACTAAAATCGTATCGGGTTTCATTTAAGTGTACATTACTTTTTATTTCTTTGGGACAATGGCTTTTTGAAATATAGCAAATGGCAATTTAGAAGGTTTTTTTACTGATTGAATGGCAAGTGAGGATATGGTAACATTATGTTCCAGCTACTATTATGCTAATATTATGAAACATTGCAAAAAAACTTAAATTTTCTTCTCGACTCGTCACAAGGTACCTCATTCTACTAGTAGGGTTTATACAGTAATGCATTATAATGCGTGAAAATGAAAGAGATTAATTTAAGAAAAAAATATGAATATTTTGGTGGCTTTGGAGGAAGATTGTGAGCAGAAAGATGCTGGTTGTAAAAACACATAAAGAAAGGATTAAAGATTTAATTTAGTGCATCCGGAGCATTTTGGAGCAGACAGTACTTTGGTTAATGCATTATGGTATGGTACATTGTTTTTTATTCCAAGTACTTATTACAGTTCATCAAAATTAAGAGTCAATGTCATGGTTTATTTTTTTGAAGGATTTTCTAAATGCTAAAAATATCTTTAACTAACTATTAATTTTATTTAATACAAATGGTGAATGGATAATGAAAACTAAATAAATGTCACAGTTTTTTTTGCTGCTTTTAAACTCTGAACACATTTAACAAATTATTGAAATACAAAAATAGAAAAGCTAATGGCAAGTTTCTTTGAGTTATAATTTAGGATTAATTCGGTGAAGTTGTCGGTTTGTTAGAAGGCGCAGTAGCAATAATTAAGAAAGTCATCAGTGATCATGTTTCTTTTATTTTTTGCAAGTTTTCTTGTGCTGCCTGAGACCTTCCGCGTATCCAAACTCCTCCCCACATTTTCCGCAGAAGTGAACCTTCTCCCCCAAATGTTCACAGCGAAGATGGTCCATTACACGTTCTAAACTTGCAAAACTTTGAGGACACACTGGACACTTGTAGGCTTTCTCTCCTGAGTGGGATGAGAGAAGGTGCTGATCAAGTTCACTGGAAGTGACAAAGCTTTTCGCGCAAAGTGAACACTTGAACTTTATTTGACGGCTGTGAAAGATGAGGTGAGTCACAAACTGGGATTTCGTTTTGGGTTTGTAGCTGCAACGAGGATCAGCACAGGGATGCGGCTTCTCATTTGACTTGGCTTGCTTTGTGGTAGGCTGCGTGAGATCGTGACTTTTTTGGAGAAATCGTTTTCTGCAAATTGCATAAGAAAACCTTTTGTCTTGAGCACATATTTTCTGACCAGTGTTGAGGGTTGATGTAATGTTGAACGCCTTTTTGCACACGCAGCAGTGAAACGGTTTTCCTTGAAGGTAGGATAGGTTGGCAGAAACATCCCGACAGATCACACATTGGCCGTTGTGTCTAGACAAAAAAAAATAGCAAAGAACAAGAACAATTGGTTAACTTTGACACTTTCAGTTTTGCAAATAATTGGGATCATTTTTTTTTCTTTTTTTCGATTACTACTTCAAAATGTAGATGCATAAATATTAATAAAAAGACAACTCACCTCGCAAATATTTTGCTAACTTGCAGTTCCCTCATCCTCAACCAAAAATTTATTCCACTTCTCCACAAAATAAACGATTTTAACACAAAAATATATATTTTACACTTAAAAATAGGGTTTATTGAATGGCTTCTACTTTTATCAAATAAATTCCTACAATTCTCTACAAAAAAAAACTATTTCAACAACATTGTTCGCAACCTAAAACTGCAAGTAAAGTAATGCCCACAGAAAACCTCCACAAGATAACGCAGCGCACAAAATGGAATTTGATGCTTTGTCTAAAATGTAAAGTGATGCCAACTTTACTTTTGCTATTAAGCCTTTAAATATACCTAAGTATCATGTCATCATCATCATCATTGCCTTGTCATCGCATCCCTTCCCTACTGCACCAATGCACTCCGGACTGCACGCATAGAATATTCCAATCCAAGCCAAATCCGAAATTACAGATAAAAAGATTTGCATTTATGGATGTCTGATGTATATTCATTATCCATAATGTACACAGTAGTCCAGCAATCAAGAGGAAAAAAGGTTTTTTGCTGTGTTTTGTTGTCTTGCAACTTGTTGACGAGAGAGGTGATGAGAGCCAAGGTTTCTTTATGCATCCATCTAGCCCACATTATCCACTCACTGAATGCACTTGATCATGCAGCAAATCAAAGCATATTCACTGCTGCTGTTCTGCTGCTCCAGAAAACGCTCGCTGACGAGATTTTTGCTTTTATCTTGCTCACGTTCACTTTATCCTTCAGGGGAAAAAAATATTCTACCGCTGAATATTTCAGCTAACCTTGTTAATCTATGCTGTTTATCTAACATTTCATTACATTGCATGCCGGTGCGCTTCGGAGAACATTTAAAATCTACTGTTATTAAATTGCTAACATATTGCATAGATGCAGTTCTGTATTCAATTTGTGAGGAGTCAAAAAGATGTCTTCCTCATGAATTCCTTTAGAGATGAACTTTCTCCCGCATTAGTTTTCGATTTTTTTATAAGTTTATTGCTGTAAAGAATGAATAGCTTGAGAAAAAATATATTATGCATCCGACTTGCGTGTCATATTTATAATTGATGTTATGCATACAGCAGTCTGTGAAGACTTAAGTTTGTTTAAATGTAAATGTAACCAATATTGAAATAATGAATGCTCTTCTATTTTGAAAGCATGGACAACGATATTAATGTCATGAATGTATGGTTAAATATGTACACTATTTATTTATTCGAACATTTATAAAACTAATCAAAATTAAAGTCAACGTGATATCATTTTATCTACTGATTAAAATTATACCAAGAGTAATGGAATCAAAACTAATTGCTATTTAATAAATGGTTGGATACGACTAGGAATACAAAACAAGAAAAAGAATCACAAAAAAACGAACAAAATATTTGCACACTAACATGGCCGTTTTTTACAGTCCATTTTGTGCCTAGAGAGATCCGAACTGTATCCATGTTCCTTTCCACACTTTCGACAAATGTAGGGATTTTCCCCCAAATGCTTGATCCGGAAGTGGTCCTCCAACATTTCTTTACGACCGAAGGTTTTCGCACAGACAAAGCACTTGTGGGGCTTCTCTCCAGTATGCGAACGAACATGGCTCCGAAGATTACCGGAAGTCGCAAACTTTTTAGCACAGAGTGGACACTTGAATGTCTTCAGTCCACTGTGACGTTGCTTATGGATCTTCAAATCCCTTTTCCTGTTGAAGGCCTTGTGGCACAAGTCGCACTGAAATTTCCTTTCATTCAAGTGCACCTCCTGATGACTGCTGAGGTTACTCCTATCTCCAAACGACTTGTTGCACTTTGCGCAGCGATATGGACGTGCTCCGCTGTGAACTCTTGAATGAACTCGAAGTGTTGATGATGAAGAGAAGTCCTTGCGACAAGTTGAGCACCTGAAAGGTCTCTCTCCATTGTGAACTCTCATATGAACTCCTAGTTTGCCAGCTGCAGCGAAAGATTTTCCACAAATGTTGCATTTGTGAGGTCTAATGCCTTCGTGAGAAGTCATGATGTGTTGTTTAAGGTCCCCATTCCGTTTCGATTTGTAGCTGCACTGAGAGCACTGAAATCTTTTCTCATCGGAGTGGACAGTCTTCTTGTGACGTGTCAGACTAGTCTTTTGTTTAAATCCTTTGCCGCAAAGTTCACAGGAGAAATTTCTCTCTCGCCCATGTATCAGTTCATGGTTCTTCTTTTCTGAATCTGTGTTGAACTCCTGTGCACAGACGGAACAGTGAAAGGGCTTTTCTCCAGTATGACGAAGCAGATGATAAGACAGCCATTTAGGTGTTTCCCCACAGAAGGGGCATACCGACTTTCCTTTAGACCTATAAAACATAATAAGGAAAACACAGTTAATTTTCACAAAAAAAATGTAATACCTAACAAGTTCCACATATATTAATTACAGCAGTTAATTTTTCATATTTAAAAAGTACTTACATTTAAAAATTTGCGATGTTCCACTGTTTTTTCACTCAACAAATCCCACTCGTAATATTCTTTAAATTAATCAATTGACAGTTCAAAAAATGAAAAGAATGCACTCAAAACTTAAATTCTGGTTCTTGCCTATAAATAATTATGATAGATTTGTAGCGACTATTTTCAAAAAAAAAAACTGATTTTACTTTTGAGAATAGAATAGCGTGACTACACAGAGGGACATCCAACAAGAAAATGAGACGTTCTCGGCTACTCAGAAAGAAAAATATGAAATGCGCATAACAATCACCAAAACAAATTATAGGCAAGATCACCACATCATTTTGTATACCAGTTACAATGTTCCACGACAAGCAAGTCTGCAAGGCAAAAATATAGATAAAGAATAGTCGTCAGTCGTAGCATCCTAGATTTTTTGTACATGAACCCATAAGAATGGACCCCTCCAATTCAACTCATATGAAAACTTTCATGTCTTAAATCGAGTTTATCTTAAATATGCTAATGGCCACAATAGCCAAAACAAGAAGGCACGCTCATTTAACCAATACGTATTTTCCTGAGACCACAAAAAATCATAAATGTATCTGTGCTTCTGTTGCATTATTAGTCGAAAATTGACAAAGGAATACAAATGGTCCTTATCGCCACAAACTTTGATGATTGCTCTCCTTCAAACCACAATGTAGCATATCATAATATCATCTTCACTGCACGACCATGCCTACTAAACCATAAGAATTCGAATGAAATGCAGTCCAATGAAAAATGCACATTTACAAAAGTTCTACTTCGTGTTGGCCTCACGTAAGAAATGTCACCACATCCAAAGATTTAACTGATTTGATATGCTTCATGTATCCCACAAATCATGTCATCAAATAATTCAAAATTAAAGGCTTCTTGAAAGAAAGTACTTATCTTTTTCGTTAACTTTTTTTTACTCCAACAAAATCACGTTTTTTTTATTTTATGGATTTTTTTTGGGGGAAATAGAAATTCCAGCGATTCCTTATATTTATTATGCTGCAAATTGATTTGGATGATGAAACTGAATGAAAAGTTTGCAGGTTGTTTGGTTTACTATGATTAAAATCTATTTTCATGTATCCATTTGAGCATAAAACCATTTTAATTTCTGATGTCTCACCATAATATTAAAATGGGTCTCCAGTTTACTTGTTCGTAAAAAATATTATACTTTTTGTCTTGTAGCTTGTGACATTCTTCGTGAGTTTTAACAAGAAAAAACTACAAACGTAATATAGCAGACTACAAGTGACATTTTATGGCTTGTTTACAATTTAGCTTGCATATTGCAATTTGCTGTTGATTGCTGTGCTGGTGACCCTCGTGTCAAAGTTAGGATTAGAACAGCAAACATGATCATTATTTTTGTCGTAAGCCTACTGTTACTTTTTTCGTACATGTCGTAACTAATTTCGTCGTTTCATGAAGTGCTTTAGATAAAATAATATGGTAAATGCATTAAGGAACTTATGAAAACAGTGGCTTTGTTTTGCTTTTCATGCGAAGGAGAATTAACTGCTGCTTACCAAAAATGACGAGAACAGTTTCTGATTTGAGTGACTTTAATGAATGATTATGTCATGAT
Organism: Entomobrya nicoleti; assembly: GCA_034695465.1. NCBI lineage: Eukaryota > Metazoa > Arthropoda > Collembola > Entomobryomorpha > Entomobryidae > Entomobrya > Entomobrya nicoleti. The sequence continues at coordinate 5,378 of JAQFZG010003438.1, read as the reverse complement.
GAAGGAAACAAGGTACAATGTATTGTTTTTAAATCATTTTATTAATTGATAATTGATTTTCATATTAATTTTTATTTATTTTTATTTCAAAGGGAACATTAAAGAAAGTTTTTTTCGCATTTACTCCACAAACTGCTGCCACAAAATTGCATGTGTTCTTTCTCATTTTCCAAAATGAAATAAAAGTTGAAAGACAACCAGCTCCAGTAAATTCAACACCAGTTAAATTGCAATGATAAGTCAAGTGTTAACTACTGTTTCATTCTGCTAACTGCATGCTAACGTTTATACATGGTACATAAGTTAAGTTAAGTGTACATTAGTTTATTTCTTTGGGACAATGGCTTTTTGAAATATGGTTTATGTCAATTGAGAACATTTTTTACTGATTAAAGGATGGGAGGACAAATAAAGATATGTTAGCAGTATTCCCCAGCTGCTATTATGCTGATATGATGAAACACGGCAAATTAAGCAAACTGTACATAATATGTGTGTGTGTAGCTTTCACGCTCGGAGATTGATCTTGTCTCGTCACAAGGTACCTCATTCATTCTACTAGTAGGATTTACACAGTAATGCATTATAATTATTAATTATAATGCGTGAAAATGAAAGAGATTAATTTCAGAAAAAAATATGAATATCTTGGTGGCTTTGGTGGAAGATCGTGAGTAGAAAGATGCTGGTTGTAAAACCACAAAAACAAAGGATTAAAGATTTAATTTAGTGCATCCAGAGCCTTTTGGAGCAGCCAGTATTTTGGTTAATGCATTATGCAACTTTTGTTATGACTTTGACAAAAAGGCTTATGAAATTCATTTCATGTGACGTCGAATGAACGGCTTTCCATATTTATACCTGCCAAAAATGATAAAAATGCCAATTTCTCTCCTGAATGAATTTTGTGAATGATAAATAATGAATGAAACAAGGCACAACATATTATTTTTATATCATTTTATTAATTCGTAATAGTTTTGCATGCATTTTTTATAACAAAGGGAACACTTACAACTCAAAGAAAGAAATATCTATTGTGAATTTACTCCAAAGTAATCCCAGAATTCACTTGTAAATACTTGTGCTAAAGACAACTCAATGATTGGCAAAATGCGAGTGTGAATGAATAGCTGTTTACTAATCTAAAAATTATCTTTTTAATCCTAACGATCTAACTTACACTACAAAATCTAAAAGATCTTTATAAATTCTAGCGATACTATGCTAACTTTCACCCACATCCACCTAAAATGGGGAAATATGAGACATTTTATGATTATAAATTGTGAAGGAATGCAAGCAATATAACTTATTGTTAGCCTTATATTCTTTAAATGAGAGATTTTTAAAAGCCGAAGCAAATATAACTAGATTGGAATTTCACTTCAATGTTCAAAATAATTCAGCAAGGTTCATCAAAAAAATCATCCAATGCATTTTTTTCTACTCAAGTTATACTATTCACTAAATTCGCACAGAAATATTTATGTATTATTATGTATATTATCTATGTAATGCAATTAACTGATATCTAGCTTTGCATGTCGCCACTTTGTAATCAAGATAGAAAGTGGGATTTTAGTAAAATGTTGAATATTTGTATCATTTTATGTATGCACTTATGTATATCTTATTGTCTAGTATGAGTTTTGGTGGAAAAGTCATCAGAAAGTGAAAGAACGACCTTGAAACCAGTTTAAAAAAGAGAGTAAATAGTACATTGAAGAGGAGAGCTGATAGCCGTATGCTAAAACATTATTTGCACATGGAAATTGACAACGCAAAATAAAATACCAGAACTTTAAGAATTATGCAAGACTTGTAGCTACTGTTTTCTTTTTGAAAAGCCATACTTAAAAAACACTCTAAAGCTAATAATTTAAATTACCAAGTTGGTAATACCAACTCATAAATTTTGAAAATACTTACAGCAAAAAATATAACTAGGAATTATAAAGATAGACCTAAATAATATTTTAGACCTAAATTTGATTCCAAAATTTCCGCACCTGACCTCATTGTGTTTAGCATTATGCCATTCATGCAGATGCTCCATTTACCACTTCAAGAACCTAAAACTCTTTTTACACAAATAACATCCATACCATTCAAAGTCAATCCATCCCGTTTGCCTATTTGATCCAAAGGGCTCCTCCTCATGCCGTTGATTAACATTTATGATGTCCGTCGTGGAGTGCTCCATCTCGTCCATTTCTGAAAGCGAAGGACTGTCATCCGAAGGTTGACTGGAAGACACAGAGCTGTCTGTATCGCTTTCTCTCTCAGCATTATTAACAGGAATAATGACTCCTTCTTCCATTTCCATTTCCAAATCATGAGGTGGCGTACCCAAAGATCTTTCGACAGAGCTACAAAAAAGAAAAGAAAACATTAACAAAAATCACAGCACAACAATTCGTAAATGACAAATGCATGTTCAATGAATGTAAGTGCTTACGGTCCATTTTGAACATTTAACAACTGATCTCCAGTCTCCGAAGATGTTCCTACTCCATTCCCATTCAATTCTGATGGACCAGCTACATAGTTGGCCGTCTTTTTCTCACATTTTTTAGACTTCCGATGTCTTTTCAGTTCACTTTGAAAGAAAAACAACTTATTGCATGGGTGACACTTGAACCTCGGCTTTTCCACTTTTTTACGAATATGCGACTTTAAAAGTGCCAAGTTTTTGAATTTTTTGTTGCACTTGCACCGGAAATTCCCCTTCGACTTGGACAACACACCGTGATCTGTGATTTGAGTGAAACTGCTCGAACCCAAGTTCCTCACATCATCTTCCACTGACAATCCCGGGGATATGACTGGAGCTGGAGTCACATTTTCTTCGGTATTGAACCCACCGGTTTGAGATGCCATTGCAGGTGTTGGTGTATTGCTGTTAAAATTTGGAGACGTGGGGGTGGATGGGGAATTATGAGACTTGGATTTAATGCCGTTGGATTGTTAGTGGAAATACTGTTACAAAGCACTGTCGAGGGATAGTAAACTTCTCAACTTACTTAGCTTAAGTAAAAAGTAGACCTGTCACAAAAATTGCATGTGTTCTTTCTCATTTCAGAAAATGAAATAAATTGAAATACAATCAAAAAGCAGGTACAGTGTTCAACACTAGTTCAGTTGCAATGCAATGATGTGTTAATTACTGCGTTCCAGCTACCTTAAACTTTGTACTCTGTCTGTTTCATTCTACACGGTAAAGTTATACGTAACTGAAAACCGTATCGGGTTTCATTTAAGTGCACATTAGTTTTTATTTCTTTGGGACAATGGCTTTTTGAAATTTGGTGCATGGCAATTCAGAAGATTTCTTTTTCAGAACAATGACTTTTAAATATGATAAATTGCAGACGATTTTTTTTTACTGATTGAACGATCGAAGGACAAAGGTTGAATGAATGCTGGCAGTGCAGTATGTTCTTGCTGCTATTATTCTGATGCTGACTTGCTGACATGACATAATGAAGCAGTCCAAATAAAGCTTAATTCAACATATAACTTTCACGGTCTTCGATTGATCGTCTCAAGTTTCCTCACTCTACTATGAATTAGGATTTGTAAGGAAATGTCTGAAATGAAAGACTAATTTTAGTAAAATTATGAATATCTTGGTGAAAACGATCCTCTTCTGTCTGTATTGAAACGTAGCAGAATAAAAAAAATCAAAGTTATACCACTGCATTGCACGTCACAGTCACACGTTGAGTAACGACAGTTGATTGGGTTTTGCAGGACAAATTTATAGTAGTTCCTTATATAGCAGTTCCTTATATTTTTTATGTTGCAAATTGATTTCGATGATAAAACTGAAATGAAAGTTTCCAGTGTGTTTGGTTTATTACTATGATTAAGATATATTTGTATGTATCCGGAGCATAAACCTATATAAATTTATGATGCCTCGCCGAAATATTAAAATAATTCTTCAGTTTACTTGTTCGTAAAAAAAATATTATGATTTTTGTCGTGTGGCTTGTAACATTCTTCGTGAGTTTTACCACGAAAAAACTGCAGACAACAGATTGTAAATAAAAAGATTTGCATTTTTTGTTGCATTTAAGCATGTCAGATGTGTATTCATTTTTCCATAATGTGCACAGTGGTCCAGCAATCTTGAGGAAAAAAAAGCTTTGCTCAAGTTTTGTTCTGTCTAGCAACTTGTTGACGAGAGAAATGAGATGACAGCCAAGGTTTCTTTATGCATCCATCTGCTCACATCCATTTACAGATGCATTTGATCATTTAGCAAGATAAGCATACCCAGTAATCCACTGCTGATCATCTACTGCTCCAGAAAACGATCGACGAGAATTTTTTTCTTTGATCTTGCTCACGTCCAATTTATTCTGCAAGGAAAAAAAATTCTACTGCTGAGATCTTTAACTAACCTTGTTACTAATTTCTGCTGTTTTATCTAACATTTCATTATTTTGCATGCCGGTGTACTCGGAGTACATTTAAAACCGACTGTTATTAAAAAAGGTTATTATGCATTTGTATGAAACTACATTCAGCATGAAGCCATGAATTAAATTAGAGATGAACTTTCTCCCGCATTAGTTTATGAGTTAATTGACGTAAAGAAAGAATAGCTGGACAAAAATATATTATGCATCTGACTTTTGTCTATTTTTAATTGATGTTATGCATACAGCAATCTGTGATGATTTAAGTTTGCTTAAACGCAGAGTAAATGTAAATGTAACCATTATTAAAACAGTGAATGCTCTTGTATTTTTAAAGTATGGAAAACGAAATTAACGTCAAGAATGTATAGTTAAATATGTACACTATTTATTTCTTCGGAATTTCATAAAAACTTATCAAAATTAAAGTCAAATGTCAAAAATCATTTTATTTACTGCTTAAAATTATACGAAGGACGAAACGTAACGAAACTAATTGCTATAACACTAACCTAGAAACACAAGCTCGCATAAAAATATTTTTCACAAATTGAGTTATTGCTTAAAGTAGAATTTTTGAGGTGGGTCGTGGGTCATGTAAAGGCAGGGGAAACAATGATGTAAATGCATGGCCATGTGATCAAGACGATTGTAGTGGCTTGCAGGTCTTTTTATGCCGAGAGAGTTCCGAACGGTATCCATGCTCCTTTCCACACTTTCGACAAATGTACACGTTTTCCCCCAAATGCTTGCTCCGAAAGTGGTCCTCTAATATCCAGTTGTCTCGGAAGGCTTTCGCACAGACTGTGCACTTGTGGGGCTTCTCCCCAGTATGCGTCCGAACATGGCTCCGAAGGCCACCGGAAGTCGCAAACTTTTTAGCACAGAGTGGGCACTTGAATGTCTTAAGTCCACTGTGACGTTGCTTGTGATCCTTCAAATTTCCTC
>JAQFZG010003437.1:0-13648 GCA_034695465.1 Entomobrya nicoleti | reverse complement strand
ATTCAAATGATGCAAATATGGTAAAAACATTAAAGTGTGTGTGAAATTTGGAATAATTAAAGCCCTGATAGTAGTGCTTGGTAGCAAGTCAACCAACCAAGTTAAGTTGACAAAGCCAAAAATATTTCTTGCGAAATTATTTTTGACTACTCACCACTGTCCTCTATAGCTGTCAAATTCGAGATAAGAGATATCTGTAGAGATCGCTTTCCATGTAACTCAACTTTCAGGATTGTGAAGGAAGATGACTCATGCTTTAGTTAACTTGAACGTTATATTGTCAAAAAAATGCTCAATAATTATATACTTAGCTCATGCTTATTCTTCTAGTTTAGTATGGTTCTAATTGAAAAGCCACAAATGCAATACTAACGATGCGATATGGTCGACTCATCTCAAGTCACGTCATAATATACCCCCCGGGCCCATCAATTCAATTAATAGCTTAAGTCTTTTATTAAGCAAAACTCATTTAACTAGAGTGCGCATCATAATTTTTATAATTATTACTATTACGATTACGTTTTTCTTCACTCAGTATTTGCAGAGTACAAAAAACCATAAATGATTTCCATTTCCTTTTTCCCCCATAAAATATGAGTTTTCCTCAATAAACAAATCAATATATATATTATATTATAACTACTTGAATTACTTTTGCAGTATGTATTCAACTTATATTACGTATTCTTATCCTTTTTCCTTGCCAAAATAATTGTGGGTTGCCCTCGTAAAAAGGTAACAAGGCACGTTTTTACATCATTCCACTCACTCAAAAGAGTCAACCACAAAAATGGCAGAAAATATTTGTAAAAAGGAATGAATCAATTTCATCTGTCTTATTTACATTTATCTCATTATATGTTACATTTCCTGATATGGTCCTATCATTTAATCGTATAACAGTAAAAAAAATTAATACACTGCTTCAATCAACCAAAAAAACTACAATACGAAAATACATAGCATTGTAACCTTTAAGATAAACTGTTTTTTAGCACTAAATACATAGCAATTTTTTATGCCTCTCTCCTAAAATTTAACCTTGCTACTTTTCTCTTTGAAAGCAAAATGTGTGTAGCTGTTATATTTTCCTGCAAAGTGGTAATTTCGATGACGATACGATGATGATCATCATGAATATGTACATTCCTTACTATCATGAGACGATGGATGACGCAGGGAAAGCACCCCAAAGTAAACATGCATGTTATAAAAAAAACTCAGATTCTCATAGGCATTTCGACATTTTTTTTAGAGTGAGTCTAGAAAATGGGAAATATAATACTACCAATAAAAAAAAGTCTGAGTGAAATTTAACTTGCTTCTCACATACGTGTACTCTAATGATAATGGTAATGGTTGTGCAGTTGATGTTTAATAATAATGCTGGATTATTGGACTTCTGGATGCTTTTCTCTCTGCTTAATATTTTAGCTTTTAGCCCCAGTTTCATTAGCCAGGAAAGCTTTCCATCTCTCTCTCTCTCTCTCTCCATTTCCATGATGATGGAATTTATTGTCTGACACTCCACCCAACTCTATAGTAGACTGTCATGTTGTGAATCTAGCGTGCTTGAGTAGGCACAAGGACACACTGACTCACTTACACAGACACAGCACACATCATTCCATGAAATAAAAGACTCCATTATACTCGCTCAACCTTAAGATACTAATTTTGTATGAGTTCGAGAAAAGATTACTTCAATCTCCTTTACTCCTCTATACTCTATAGAAACACATAAATAAATAGTAGTTCTCTCTCTCTCTCTCCAATGTCTACTCAAACATGTAACTTAAGTCTTAAATACACTACTTGGCTGAGTATTTGTGTACACTAATACCTTTAAAGGTCATTCATTACTCATTTAACGTACTTATTTATGTATATATTATTTATTTTTGTTCCATAATCCCAGTAAAATCAACCAACAACCATACGATACGATACCATGCAATGCAGCAACACACAAATACAAACGAATAAATTAATGTCTCATATGTCAATGAAAGAGCACTCTATTTCGGCCGGGGTAAAAGATCAAGAAGAAAAATAGAAATATCACAAAAAAGTAATTGTGTCATTTGAGTAAATAATTGATATCTTTTGAAACTACTGTTAATGAATAATGTTAGAAAATATCAAGTTTAATTAAATATTGTGCTTAGATATGACATACTAATTAATCTTCGTTTACTAACTACTAACTGCCACATAATGTGAACGACTAAAAACCACTTTCTCAGCCTACTGGAAAATTAGATTTGTATTTTTTGTAAACACAAAAATTAGGATCATGGTAATGTGGTGGTAAAGCGTTTTGGGTTGATGATTGATGATAGCGTGAAGGGTTGTACTAGCAATTTGCTGGCTATCTATTACAATTAACTGTGGTTAAACAAGTACAAGTAATATTTGTACTATAATATTGAATTGGCATAATTTTCAGAAATGGAAGATTCCGTTCTAACTTGGTGTAAAAGCCGCATGCGCTATATATACCTAAACATTCCATCTGACCTAGAAAATTAATGGTGGTGACCTAGCCAGGCTCGTTAGTTCTTTTTTTTGATATCATGCTCAATTAAGTTAATCAATCCACCACCACAAAATAAAGTAATTGTACTGTACTGCAAACAAATGAGTAGAAATGATTGTTGGACCATGGACATTGATTCTACTTGCACTTTTTTGAAAAAGAGTGGAAAAAAGTGTGCATTTCCATGTAATTTTAAGTCTAACCAATCTCATTATGATACTTTGCCTTCGTAACTCGTAACTGAGTTCGATATTTTAATGAGGTGTTTCGTGGATTCTTTAATGAAAAGATCAACGTATAAGAGGTCTGTCAGACTCTAACCTTCAAACTTAGTCAAGAAAAAGTTTTAGCGGTGTGTAAAGGATGAAGGAAGTGGTTTTGCAAAGTTGGTTACATATTCATAACTTAAAATTGGACTTGAGTGTCTTCTCTGTTAATTTTAATGAATAAAGAAGCGATTCACTGGAAAACCGAGACAGATAAAACGAGACTTGTCTATGTCAACGAAAATTAGTGTGACAACGTTTCGCTTATTAGTCGTCACTCAAACTACAAATTTTAATGTTTTAGCATATTTTTGCTGTCAAATGTACGTGTGACATGTGACGCTGCTAAAACCAAAAACTGTACTGTGTGTTGCAGCTTGACAACCTGCTATGTATGCGTGTCATGCCATGATTATGTTGATGTCATTTGTCATCGTTTCCATATAAAAATACCATCTTTAATATAATAATTCAGTAATAAAATTAGCTACTGTTTTTTTCTTCATTTACCCCTTTTAGTTTTCTCTCCAAAGTTTTTAGTCTTCAATATATATTCAATAGTCCTGTTCTGGATGATAAAAAATTATGATGCACCAAAAATTCACGTTTATAACTACAATGAATGATGATAGCAGCACGATCACAACAAAAACTCACAAGTCTACTAGCAAGTTTTTCTTTCTTAAAATACCATTGTGAGATGTTAATTATTTGAAGCACTTCTCCCTTCGTCTACTTGTCTAATGACTAGAGCAGCTACAAATTTTTGCACTCACTAGCGCAAAATCTCAGGACAATGGGTAAAGTAGAATTGCATGACATCAAAGCAATTCAATTCAATTACACGCGTCAGTGAATCCACATAAAAAAAACTTTCACTCTTTTTTTATGTCTACGCACTAAAAAAAGGCGTGTGTTGTAATGTTGTAATATGGGATAGAAATAAAACAAATACATTACAAGTCGTTGCAGATTTTAATATACCAACGCAACCCAATGTAGCAACTTTTCATACGTAACACTTTCGTTTTTCATTCTTTTAATTACTCACGAAAATACCATGTTAAACAGAGAAAGTATTGCACAACAGTTTGCGTAAACGGGTTTTGCAAGTGCCATGGTAACGATCAATAGCTGTAGTCACAAAACTAAATATCGGTTTAACAATAAGCCAGTTGAAATATGTAAATTTTTGGCTATAAATCACTAATATTTTATCTAACTTTCTATAACGCCTCCTACATCTCACCATTAGTCTGGCTAACAATGGTTGAATTATTTAGGATCCTAAATTTGTAATTCCTAAAATCAACCCCCTGTTCAATTCCAAAACGTGTCTGCATTTATCCATATATTCCATAATTAATAGTTAGATTATCCAAGCAAAACAGAAATGTAACTAATGAGCAGTAAGATGCCTAAGAGACCAAGATTTACTACGTCGTCAAGTCAAGTTGTTAATGATGTTGCTGATGTGTTAGTAAAACTATAATTACTAAAGGCAGGACAGGACGATGACGAAAATAACATCCTGATTCCCACCCAGAACCATGCTTACAAACTATGAAACGATTCTAGCTTTGTGGTTATGCTTTGTTTAAACTCTCTACCGTGTTGTTGCTCTTTTAAACCATATTGACTTGACATCACAACAAGGCTTACAAAATTTATCATCGTTTCATAATAATTTTAGTGTTTACAAACCGAGCTTTTGAAAGTTATACCCAAGTTTACTAACAGAGTGGTACAGCACAGTACGTAATATTCTCTGGTTCGTCACCAGTTCAACCAAAAGTGTGAACGATATTGGATTTTAATGCATTTTTGAATTGCATGGTTTGTGATGTGATGATGATGGTGAAGTTGTTGTTTGTGTAGTTAGCACATGAATCTTTCATATATGTATCTGTACGAGTTGTACGTGTGGAATTTTACTCGTATTCATTTATAGTTTAGTAGACAGCACAAACCATTTAGTTTGCGCCAGACTGTTAGTTTAAATTAATAAAGCCTCTTTACAACACAACACTTTTCAAGTTATGGCTGACTTGACCTGGCTGTTATGAGTTGTTTATTTTTTGAAATGATGCGATGACGAAAGATCAACGGCATAACATAGCACTCAAGCGAATTCAATATTTTTTTCCAGATGGAATGAAAAAAAGTATGACTAAAAAGCTGTTGCAAATACGCAGACTTGACGTCTAAAGACATAATTTGCAATTCAAAATTGGAAGTTTGAAGCCCTAGTATAGTAGTTTGTTATCCAAACACTTGCATTAGTTACTCATTCACTTGTAGGATTTATTTATTTTGTACAAGCATACATATATAATATATTATGTGAACATAATTACACGTACTGCGTACTTATCTCTGTTGAAAGCAAACAGGGAAAACAGACAGTGCACTTGACTGTGTGGTATTTATAACAAGCGGTGTAAAAGTAAATAAACAGAAAAAAGTTGGAATTAAAACTTTGGAAGTCTTTACTTTGACTTGTTTTCCCAAACATTTACACAACTAATTAAAATGGCCTCAAAAACATTTTTCAGCCTTTATCGACATCACAATAAAAACAATGACAAATTTGACGTTAATTTAATATCGAATTATCTGTATTGATTACTACGTACATATTGTAAATAGTACATATATGCACTATTTACAATTTCTTTGTTTTCAGGGTAGATGTTTACTAAAGCGAGCAATTAAAAATGTACCCAAAAACATTAGCGCAATTGGAAAAATATGAAATTGACACCGAAAAAGGAGTATTCAATATCAACAATTATTTTCTTTGTTTTTATCTTTTGTTTCGGAAAAAAACACTCTTTTTTTGTTACATCAGCATTCAAGGGCGTTTAAAATGTCTAAATGATATCTTGTAAGATGATTATGTTTATTGTTATGTTAAAGATTTATTATCCATGTATGTATGCATGTATGTATATTTATGAGCTAACTAATTGCATGGAAAGCTTTTTTTATTCATAATAACAAAAAATGTCTGAAATGTAGTGATACTATTCCCAAAAAATAACAAGAAAAGAAGACGCCACCACCAGGAATAAAATGTCCGTTTTACCATTTAAATATAACTTGGCAAATATTTGTATACAAAATTGAGAAGATAGAAAATAGCTGAAAAGTTATACTAGACTAGTAGTTATTAAGCGCTTTAATGCGGACTAAAAGATATTTTTACAAGCAGAAAAGATACATACATAAATAAATATTAGGTATGTAGCTAGCTACTCATGCGATGTGTTGTAAAGAAAAAGCGAAGTGAACCATAATAATTTAATTCCAACAAAGAGACAAGAAGATTTTCTACATGTTGTATGCTTCTTTTTTCGTTGTATAACAAGCTATACAGATTTTAAATGGTTTTTATTCATGAAGGAAGGGAAAACTTACCTTTGGCTTGTATAACCATTTCCGGATGGAATTCATCACGATATCTGATTGTTACTACCGCACTTTTTTTTCTCTGCTGAATGTCGGGTAAAATAAATGTTATCGCAAATTTAAGGCCAAGCTGTATAATAACGTTAATGACTTCCAGCAGTGTTGACTCTCTCTCTCTCTCTTGGGTTAAATAGGTTTCGTGTTTGTTTGTGTGGTCTTGGTAGAATATTGTAGATTCTCCGCTGTCTACCTCTCACACTTTCTTTTCAACTTGTTTCACATCAGTTTTTTTCTCTTGCTGCCAGGAAACTCGACGAACTGCCAGCAATTCGTTATCTATCTTAAAAATCTCATTTCCTTTTCTCTCGATTAAAGAAAGTTGATCCTCAACTACTTTCCTTCCTTTAATTTTCCTTTTGGCTTCATCAGCTCAGTGAGAACGAAGACTGATTAACTTTTTCCGTGTAAAGTTTTTTTTCTTCTTCAAATTCTTGATAGACTGTTTATCTATCTATTTTTTTTAAACAAATGTACAGTTACTTTATATACGAGAAGTTCATAAGTAACACTTTTCTTGAGAAATAAATTCACTAGTTTGTTTATCTGTTATGCCTAATCGCAATAGCTAATCATGTTGAAAAGCATTGGAATAGCAACACCAACTCAGGGACTCCGACTTCACTACTGGTTTGATTAAGTACTTTTCCCGTACTATTGACTTGACTGTCTAGAGTAGAGGTAGATTGATGGCTACCTAACAAGTGACCAGGAAGACGATTCTTTTCTTTCCTTCTAACTCTCTAGCTAGAAGCTACAATGCATTCTTTTTTTGGTGGTTGACTTGTCTGTTTCTATTACACTAACAGTGGTCAATGGTGATTAGATACTGGTTGTACAAAATAACGCAAAGTTTGTGTGCATTCGTTAAAATAATTTCTCATTTCCTCTCTCCTCAATATATACTTTTCGTCTTGTTTAACCAACTGCTCGACATCCACTGTCACGTGAAGAATGAGTAGCACAGCAGCTAGATGGAAAGCAGTAGCATAGCCAATTCTGCAAAAATTATTCTGCAAAAAAGGAAGCTTGACTTAAAGGATGATGATGACGACGACGACGGCACGCTGCAAATTTCTAGTTTCACTTTGTTTGCGGTGGCGTGGTTTGTGAAGGCTGTTGAGTCTTTTACTATCCTCTCATTGGTGTATATGAATAAAACTGCTAGAAGGACTTGTTGACTCTTTTTTTTATAATACACACAACCAACTTTTCTTTCTCACTCCCTCCCGACAAGCTTAATGATGAACAAAAGGATGAGTCTCTTTTCTTGCTTGAACGACGTATTGACTGTATTATGCTGTTTGCGTGAGGGCATTGATGCTGAAGAAGCTCCAATTCACCAAAAAAGAGACTTGTGATGATAATAACGTGATAAAGATGATGATGGATCAAGTTGCAGTTTGGAATTACTCTTTGGATAGAGTATTATTTAGCTGGTGTGTGTTGCAAGAAAGGAGTAAATGGGGATGATGATGATGATGGTATGGTGGTGGTTGATGTTAAAGAGTCGTTTATAAGTTACCATATGGCAATAAATTTAACACACACGAACGAACGGGCAAAGCCAGACGAGGAGTAAAAGCAAGATGAGTTGACTACAGTTCAACTTCCGCCTGAGAGAAGAGAAACAAGGCTACTAATTGTAAGGTTTGGTTGGTGATGGATGATGGAATAAAACTTGTATATTATGTAGGTTGATGATACTGATGCTGCTGGAGGAGGCTCAGTTTTGTATTTATTTGTACAAAAACACGTCAGAATTTTAACGTCATTTCGTCTTCACACTTTGCGTTTTGTTTATCAACAAATACAACAAGATTCTCTTTGAGTGTGTAATTCTAGTCAACAACAAACACGAAAATATGAAGTTTCGTTCCTTTTTCACTATGCAGCATTCTCCGATGAAGTTTTATGCTTGTCGATGAAGAATGATGATAATGGCGCTTCATTAGGATTCTGTAAAAAGTGTTACCAGATAAAAAAAACATAAATTATTTATTCTGTATTTTTGGAATAGGTATGCATGTAGTTTGCTACTTTACAAAAAAAAAACAGCAATGGACGATGGAATGATGGAGAAAATGACTAATTTTTTTATACAGAAAGGCACATTTAAAAAGACACGTCATTGATCTCCACGAAAAATAAAAACAGTTCACGTGGTTTTGATACTGGCCAGTCGGAAGGAAATGAGCTATTATCGTTAACAGGTGCATTTTCACATACCTCGTACATATATACAAGTTCGTGTAAAGCCTATACGGTATTGAGTATGTGGCAAAAATTATTGAAACCATTATACACTCACTTAATTCGTACTCCGTATAAAATGATTTTTTTGAGCAAAAAAACTATTGTTTAAGATTACACAAGCATGAAATAATGAGCTGAGCTGTTATGTTGAACTTTCAAAATATAAAATGTAATAGTGTCATTTCATTTTTCATTTTTCCCATTATTATTATTATTACCCTTCTAAAAATGCGAATTCACTACGTGAAAGCTACTTAAAATGCCCACGCTCAAAATAATGCAATTTTTTGTGTGTAAGTTGTAACAGAGTTTAATATAAAAGAATTTTATCATTCATTTATAATTTACAAGTTAATATCGTCTGAGGTAACAGTATATATACTCATCAAGCCGGTGGTCAAGTAATGTCCATTTTTAGGTATGCATAGTGTAAAACCATCAATGAACTCTTATATATATTGTATATGTACATGACATAAACCAACATATTGACGCAAATCGGGACTGATTTAAAATAAAGTGGCTTATGAAAGCAAAGTTTTATTTTTGACCCTTTTAAAATAAATTGCACTGGTAGACAGGAAAGTTTAATGTAAGAATTATAAATACATCCATACGTCATACCTGTCACCGATCTAAGGGGTATCAATGCACAAGCATTGGTGTGAGACAAGTAGTAAACTAAGGTAGTTAAAAAAATAAAACCATTAGAAACTATTAACATGTGTGGAAGTTCACACTTGAGATAATTAAGATTGTCGAAAGGGTTAAACATATGCATGATGAAAAGTGGTGGAATTGCATGTCGTCTTTCCATTTCTATACCAGTCCATGTCACGTACTCACATAATGTAGAGTGTGTGTGTGTAGAATAATCGCAAATTTTGGTTTTTTGCATATATACATATATTGTATATTGACTTATGTTGACAATGAAACCCAGAACGTAAAAAAGTAAATCAAGTAGTTTCCTAATAACGAAATTGCAAGTGAAGTGGTGGTGATGATAAGTAAAGAGTGTGTATATTATTACAACTGCAAATAATACGATGTCCACAACTACTCATAAAATACCCTTGACCGGCTGAAAAAATATCAAATCAGCAGAGACCAAGGGAAAGTAATTTATGTCTAAATTCACATAAGCTTTGGTATGTATGTATGTATTTACGCTGTCTTTAAAGTAAAGTCATCATAAATGTAAAGTAAAGTAATATAATATGATATATAAGCTAATATATTAATAATGGCTTTAAGCAAAAATCTGTTTGTTGAATAAAAAAACTTCTATACCCTTCCGTCGCCGCCTATAATGACAGCTACAGAGAATTAACTTTGTACATCAATTGTTCAAATGTCAAAAAAAGTCAACTCAACATCACACCATAAACACCCAATCACTAAAATAACCACAAATTGAACTTATGATTATGGGTATGCGTGAAATGCAAACATTATATTTCGACTCAACTGTTTTCTTTTCTTTTTAGTCTGACCTCCGAACTATATTGCAAATTAATCCAGGGTGCTATGAACATATATTTGGCATTGAAGTAACAAAACTCATTTCTTTTCTACCGCCACGAAATGTCGATAAATAATAAAATCTTTCCATTTTTCTTTATTCCTACATATTCATCATCGATCATATCATGTGTAATTTACAGCGGTTCGGCTCGTAAAATGTTAGTTTTGTAATAGCAATATATCCATGACATTCGAAGCTAATATAATAGAGTTGTTTTTTTTCCTTCGTATATTCGCTTCTCCATCATAATTAATTTAAGTTGGGAAAAGTACTAAAATTCGGGTAGTGTAATGGATCCGCGAAAGAGTAATAAATTTTCTTTTAGTATTTTTCCCCCTTAAATTGAGGGGTATAATTATATTGGAAAGCGTACGTAAACATTTGAAAAAGGAGACTACATTCAATATTGATTGAATGCTTCTCTTAGCAGTTTGCAGTGAGACTTTATTGGAAGCAATAAAAACAAGACAATTTCGAAACCAAACAACTTATGAAACAGATAGTCAAGAATATATGAAAATAGGGTTATGCAAATAAGGAATTAAAATTATATACCCTTTAGTCTACGTTAAAACATGCAAGCGTAGAATTTCCACCATGTTTTCTAAAGACGTATTTTGAAGATTTAAGTAGAGGTTTTGTATCAGTCATAACAACTAAAAATGACACACTTGCTCACTCGAGCTTCGGTACTAAACCTTGTATTGCAAAAGATGTATTTAAATTAAATGTCACTTTGGTTGACTCACTAAAGTATGTTGTCAATTCTAACAAGCTTTCTGTGGTGTCTTTTTTAGTGATGTACATACAAGTTATTCCATAATTGTGTATTTGATGCCTACTTAATTAGGGAATGCTTACGACACGAGTAATTTATAGAGGTACTCTAAAATGTCTTTTCGCTCTCGCCTTCTCTGTCTCAAAATCAAAATTCGGAAGATTTTTTTTGGGACTTTGGCTTGTAATCGAATTAATTTTAAGTGTGTTGCATGAGACATTATTTTCCCTCTAAATACTGTGTGCATTGTTATTTTGAGTTTTAAATTTACAGATTATTTATTACGACGAAACATAAAGCTACTTACTCTGCTCGTAACCGACTATAAAACTGACTATTCTATAAATTTGTTTTGTAAAACGTCAGCCAGAACAATTTTTGAATAACGTAACTGTTGTTAAAATTTGCTAACGTCATAATCACTTTAAAGCACTAAAAACCAAAACATTTTTTTTTCCTTTGTGGATTGTTCAGGCTAGTTAACACTGAATATATTAAAACTGGTGAGCTATGAAATAAGTAGTGATAATCGAGTCGAGCTAATAGTACCGCCTAATTTATTCAGATGAATATTATCAATTTACAAGTGTATTTGAGAATGGGATGGGGTTGAGAGCATTCAATTTTTATGAGGGTCTGCCAACATAGCTTGACCATATTTTTTTACGGAAAATCACATGCCAAAAAATAATAATTCGCATAATTTATTAAAATGCACAAGAAAGGTTAAAAACTTCTGGAGTGTCAATTTTCAACTCGTTCGATTGTCATTAAAATTACTTACATATACGATTCTGTAAACTTTGATATTCATCTCTAGAAATATTTGACTTGTATTACAAATTGCGAAATGGTGTTTTTTAAACACCTGAAATGATTTCTGAGGCTATTGATGCACGCTCTTGCAATAACATGGAAACTTTACAGATAACGCACATGCACATGACGAACATTTTTTTGGTATTTAATGAATTTCATTTTCCTTTAACAAAACGTTCTCAATATGACGGGTGTGCCAGTTTTAATGTTAATACTCTCTGCCTTTTTGCTGCATTTACTGCACGTACATGTACAAAGTACAAGTGATTTAATGATAAGCTTTAGGCGTGTCTTCTCTATAAAAAAACTTAAACGTACGCAAATAATAATAAAAACACTCACTTCTGTCTCCTGGAGACTCCCTCCCTAAGAAATCCAGATAATAATAATTACTTGTAAACGAAACCATGCCATAAAAGTTTACCAAGTTGTACAATGTACAATAATTATATATTCGCATTTAGGCATAATAATATTAACTGAACAAACACACGCACTGCACTGCCAAGAATTCATTGCTTTTTATGCGCCATATTCTTAACAAAAATTACTATATATGCCTCAATAATGTATACAAACAAGTACAAACGCACTACATGCAGCCCCCCGAAATATCCAGGACTCAAAACAAAATTATAAAAGTTCAGTTCAATTTAAATCTCTCCTTTTAGTTGGATTTCAATCTCAAAGATTACATGCATAAAATTATTTTATATGCATCACTATCACCCAAATTAGAAAATTACCACCGAAATATAATTTGTGTTACTTTTCCTTCGTTTTTAATCCACTTAAAACTACAGCCATTCTAAAACTTGATGGTGTATTTATCAAAAACTATAAAGGAAATCATTGTACAAAAAAACGACTCAAGTATAAGAACAACTCACACATTTGTAGTTTAGAACGGATAAGAAAGTATTTCATTGTGAACTACTTCTCTTCAACAATCGTTAATAAAAAATGCAACAACTGCAGCCGCAACAACTCGTTCGTCAACCAAAATGCTATAAAATGTATTAAATGCATATATAAAATCTTCATACATCTTACTATCTATCTAATGATAAGTTGCTTCGACAGTAAGTCTACTATGTTAACCACTCACTTTGTGTGGTGTGTGTACTTATGCAAAATTCATTGCAGTTTACAGTTGAACTGATTGCATTAGTAATGATTTTTGGTTTTTAGCAGTGCAGTGCTCAGTGCTCTACTCCTTTTTTCCCTTTTGCCAGACAAAGCAAAAAGGGGGAGGGGAGAAGGAAAGGCTGCAAAACAGCATAATAATTTTTTTTAGTGTTGCAACTGAAACTAGGTAACAAAATTGCTGATTCGTTCTTTACGCTCGCTCATACTCTTATTATTATGCATGTTTGTACGCTACTTTGCGAACTTGAATATACGTATATAAAGTTTTGAACAATCAATCAGTATCACAGCAGCGGTAGTCAAGTCACCAATTGTTGTTTTTAGCAGCAACAGTAGAGGATACAGATACCTATACGCATATGCACGTTACTTGCTCGACTTACAATATTTGAATATTAATTGTCTTACTTTACTCACCGTCGTCTTCGTCGTTTTGTCGTCAATTCACATTGTTGCTTATGATGGCAAATTTCTTTTGTAAGGGATTGATCGAGTTGCCTTGTTTATTGCGTACTTCATCTCGTCACATTATTTTACTATGTTCACCTGACTGAACAAAAGCCAGATTGCAATATGTGCAATGCAAAATGCAATGTACGCACTTCTTTTTTTCGCAAAACCACATTTACTTCTTCTATTAACGTACCTACTTACATTATTATTTTTATAATATAACCATATAACTACTTTTAGGGACTGCTGAACAAGTTTCAATTCAATTCATACAATTCAACACAATAAACACCAAGACACAACCATCTTGCGATATGATATGATTTGCTCGCAAAGAGAGCCACTTTGAAACTAATGTGTTTTGTATGTTGGGTGAGTGAGGCTCTCTC
>JAQFZG010003436.1:0-13649 GCA_034695465.1 Entomobrya nicoleti | reverse complement strand
GAATTTCTGCCATTTCAGAATTTTCTGAATGTTGAAGCTTTTATTTAAGTGACAACTACGAATATGACAAAGAGCACGGTCACAAAATTTATAGAAAAGTCAAGTCTAATTAAATGCTTTTCTGACGAATGACGTAAGATACATCAAACGAAGAATAAACATGTTCCAAACAAGTAAACATGTTATTTTGGATAATGTTAGACGATTTAGTGATAAATAACAATTATTGACGAAATTTTACTGTTAAGCTCAGAATGTTAAGGTTTAGTTAAATTGTATAGATGAGGAATATACTGTGTTAGACTAGCCGCTTTACAAGTAAAATCATAGATAATAGAATAATAATAGAAAATTGGGTGTTATTTCTATTCAGATGGTCAAATATACGATGATGTCTAGCAGGTTTATGAAGATATTTTAATAATTTCGAATTGTGGATGGCAAGCAAAAGCGTAATATTTTACTGTTTGTCAAATAATGTTTGGTTTGACATCATTTCTCGTAAACATGATTTATGATGATGTTTCCCTATAGACAACAGATTTTAGGCAATCATGTCAGCGAAATAAACAAACGTTTAACCTAACTTATGAATAAAAGGGTTTTAGCAACGATGGGTAAAGTTAGCTTGTTGAAATTACCAGCGAAGGCATTTGGTAAGTTTATGCGTGTGCTCCAAATATTGGGTAGGCTTAAATTAAATAATATGCTCATGTCAGCACTTGTGATAAGACCTGATTACTTGTCCCGTATTTCCTTTTCCACCGTTCTTTCACGACAAATATTACCAAAGCTCTAAGCGTTACGTGATAGCATACTTAAACACTAAAGTCCAAGTTAATTACTAGTGTTTAACATACAATAAATGAATATATATCTTTGTTACAAAGGAAACACGAGTTATGATTAATTGTTTTACATATTTAAGATGGCTCATAAAGCTTCAACATACTTTGAATCTCGTAGTTCTGGTGCTTATATGGGTTTATTTATTAAATTTTACCTTTTGTTCCTCCCATATTCATAATGAAGTTGTTTCAGAATTATATCGTAATCTGTGCAAGCTGATAAACACTCATCGCATGCTGGCATCAAAACTCCTTTTTTTCCAGTTATCCAAAAAAAAATCCAAAAAAATTAAAAACTTGTGACATGCATATTCAATAATTTTCCTTCTGACTATCTCCCTGTAATTATATTTTTAAGGATGACATGCATACTTGTTCGTTTAGTGTCTCATCATTTAACAAAAATGGAGCATTCATAAAATAAAGGGCTGAAAGGCTTAGGACAAATAGTTTAAACTATAATTTTACCAAATTCAGGTGGCATGCAACAAAGAACGCATCCACACTCTTGAGGGCTTCTTAGCAAATAATCCATACTTGTGTCATTAATTTAAATTTGTTTCGGAAAGCGCTATAAAGAAATGAGTTTCCAAATATATGGAATGCGTTGAGAGGGAAACAAATTTTGTTAGACTAATTTGTTACATTTCAAATTCAGTTTTAGAATGTCAACAATTTCGTAAAAAATATTCCACTTAGATTGGCTATTTTTTCATCAGGTCATTAAAAATAATTTAGGGAAAAATGAAAGCAATAAAGCCTAATTTTATATTGATGTTGTTTTCTTACTAATTATGGTTTATCTACGAAAAACCTTGCTTATTTAAATCAAATGTTGCATCCAAGTATATCAAATAACAACTATTTGGTTAAAATTATATGATTGTTGGTCCAATTACAGCTAAAATGCTTACCGTGTATGTAGTTTTTTCGGAAATTTACAAATATCTTACGTTTAATTTGGTTGATTATGTTACCAGTCTCATAAAAAATAATACTCTCCAATTTTAAACCCAATAGCCACCAATCATTTGCATTTAGCTCTGTTCAACTTTGCACATTAGTAGAAGTAAAAAACCGAAAACAACAAAAACATTTTAGTTTGTCCCTTCTAGTGATATACTTACTTAATACGTATTTCGTACCAAAATTGTATTATTCCGAATATGATATTTTTGCTGACATTAAACTTTTCCTCAAATTATTGTAGTCATAAACGTTTATCGAATAATCATGAGTTTAAAAAACTTTTTGGTGCAATTTTTGAAATAATCCAAAGTTCTAGAGTAAATCATGTTTTTGCGTGTTTTGGTTTCAATTTTAACATAAATGATTACTGTTTTCCCTTTAAATTTAAATTGCCAGAATTGGAATTGTGGTTGATATTATGTAGATAAACTAAACTTGCCGAACAGAAAACTTCCGTTTAGTTTTTCCAACAAAGCAAGCCAACTAAAATCTTCACTCGAGCATTCTTTCCTAAGGTATGTTTGAAATCTTGGGTGGAGACATCCAATATTTATTCTAATAGGAAAAAATTAATTTTGACGGAGCAAACCGAAATGCCGTAGCCACAATGCTTGTGTTCCAAGCTTATAACTTGCACAAAAATATATTTGAATGGATATACGCATATCCTTTACAAATTCAAATTGAAAACTACAAAATATCTTTAAAAGTAGATAATATCTACCAATTAAAATACTTACCATTTCTAATCTCGCTTATTTTCATTACGGGCGTCATTGCAATGGGCACTTATACATTTCTTCTCTTATTCAAACTATTTAGCCCTTCATTTAATTTAGATGTTGTTGCTGTAAATCACTGCCTACTTTTTGGCTCAGCTCTATTTCTAAAGTTAGGAGCATACCAAACATATTCGAGGGCTACTGAAATGGTACCTCTTCTGAACCAACTTTTCTTGTTTGAAAGAAAAAGTAAGTTTAAAAAATAAAAAAAGTTTTACTAAAATTAAATGTCAGTACAAATATTTTTTTATATGTATTTATTTCAGACTACCGAATCGAAAATTCTAAATCGGTGGACTAGGTAGGAATTTTACTTATCGTTATACAGCTTTGCTCAATCCCACTCATCACAGTAATTCCAATTGTAATATATTTGATTAAACTGGATCCAGGTTACTTCATTTTGGAACTATTGGTACCGAATTCGTATAAATCCATATTTTGGCTCACGTTAGTAGCACAGTTGTTTAGGCTTGTCGTTATTTTCATAAGTCTTTTTGAGTCAATGCGCGGAGTTTTCATACTTTTGTTTATTACTCTAACTTACTTTAAAACGATAATTATTTGCTTAAAACTACTTACTAAGCAACCCAACATGAATATTTTTAGAGCATTAAAGCTTTATAATCAGTTAAGAGTGACGGTAAAAACAGGGGATTATTTTGTTCGACATGTTGTGGCAATAGCAATGTTTTGTGCACAAGTAATTATAACATCATCGGCATGGATGATTATCAAATGTTGGAATATATTGCCGGTGACACTTATTTGTAGTGCATTTGCTGCAGTTTTTGTAACTTTAACTGCAATGGTTGTGTTTTTAACGATGGCAGTAGGAATAAGCGAGTCAAGTCAAAACTTCATTGACAATGAGAAAGCAATAAATCATTGGTTTAGTAGATGTAACAAGAATCGGTATTATTTTCTCAAGTGGAACTCCCAACAGAGGTAAGATTTGGTATTCAATTTGACCTGAGCAAAGATACTCCAATACAGTATTTTAATGTTTTGATGATGAATTTGACCAGTGCTATATTATTAATAAACCCGTGATCGTGATTAATAAACAAATAATTTTTAAAACGGTAAATATATGACTTATACTTGTGTATTTGTAAATGAAAGTTTGTGTAGTCTGAGCCGAAATTTTTACTTTGATTCTAAGCAATGTAATGAAATGGTAAGAGTTTGTTTTTGTTAGGTACGCCTAATCTAAACTGGCATAAAATAGCTTTAAAAACTTCATGAGTATCCGCAAAACACTGAATTGTCAAATACATATTGATCAAATATTCATTTATTATCCATTTGCTACAAACTATTTCAGCAACAAATCCGCTTAAATTTGATAAAGTTGCATGCATGACATGCATGTATATACAAATCGGTGATTTATTATAGCCAGACTAAAACGTATAATGACAAATGCTTATACGTTCGTAAGAAATATAACTTATTTGTCACGTTTGTTATATATTGGACTATTACTATTTGAAATTGTACTTTCATTTGCAATTAGCTAAGAGAAAGTAGGCGTAATCCAACTTCCATATTATTGTAACCCGACTTATTACCAATGCGTAACTGCTGTGCTTAGGTAATATCAGAGAGTAATTTAACACGTGGAGAATGATATTATTTGAACAACTTGATCATGTTCAATTTCTGCTCTAATTTTACATATAACATTTTGATAAGTTTCACCCATGTAATCCTGTTTTACTAGCACTGCTATACCTTGAATGTGGAGACCGTTTGAGTAAACTACAACCTAATGCTTTGCATTTCGATTAAAACACATCAGTCCTAATTAAACACTTCTCGGTTGCAAGTAAGGACGCAAATTTATATACTAAAGCTTTAAATTAATAATAAAGTTTATAAGCGCGGAAATGTTCTCATTATTTGTTTACTACAAAAAATGCATAATAGTAACAGTTTGGTTTTACAGAATCAAATGAATTTATCAGTTTAACATAAATAATAATAATGAAAAATTACACGAGATTGTAAACTGGAAAGTTATTTATTATTAATGAATGAACTTTATGAAAGAAACTTGTAAAAGCGTCGATTTCATAATAACTTCTTTCGCTTCATTTATTTAATTTTATAAACTGGTAATCCTAAGCTTGACCAATATATTCTGTGGATGTTATGATGATGCATATGCAATGCAATATATTGATATGCCAGAATGTAAAAAGTTACTCAAGCACACATTAAAATTGAACCCTTGGATAAAACTTGAGTTTTGACTAGAATGCTATGGTCACATTAAAATATTCGCACCTTTTTATTACCATACTATTAACATTGGTGTATAAAACCGTTCGCCAATAACATAATTTTATTTCATAATCACTGTAATCAATTAAATAAAGTCTTTCACAGTATAGGATAATTTTTCACATATTATAAGTACGATGTGCTCAGGAAACTAGCTTTCAGTTTCAGTTAAGTTTCTAAGAAAAAATAGTGATGCAGTTTCACAAAACTAAGTAGATTTCAACACAGATTATTCCATTTTCAAATTAAAGCTTTAAATTACATTTTTCGGGTGATTATTTGATAAATCTTCTTAAGGTTATTGCTAAGCTTTGACAAACACAGCTTAAGCAATAAAATAGCCCTATAAAGCAATCCAATCCCAAGTAATACACAATTCATACCAAATACCCCATAACATGATAAGCCTACAATTGATCCTGAGTCAATTGGTTGTGGAGGTGCTAACTTATTCAGATAAACCACATTGGAGTACCGCAAGTTTTTATGTCGCGAATCTAAAAAGTCAGAAAGTCTGTCTATCTTCTGATATTCTCCCATTTCTATCCACGTTCGGAAAACATAACTTGTCCTGGTTGACATGTAGCCAAAAAATCGGAAAATCCATAATTCATAATGTGAGTAGCTATTAGTGTCAACTGTGACGCATACATAAGTATTGTCAACTAATATTTTGTTTTCTTGGACAAAGTTAGTGAAAAACAAGTATTCCTCGAAAATTGCATAGCTTGCAATTTTGTTGTGCGTCATGAACTTTACCATTTCACCTAAATTGGTGAGCGGAATTTGTTTAGATGTTACAACAGTTTCGACATCGCGCCCTTTTAAAATTTGTGTAGCTCTATCCATTAAGTTTTGTGGAGCAAAGGCTTTCAACAACCATACTAGTATGTCCTTGTTTGGTATCCATATTTTGTATCCGTTATCCAATCCAAGCGACAAACTATCAGGAATGCCTTTAATTTGTGTGCTATCTGACGAAATATAACTTTGGTGAACGAACCCTAGTAACGCCACAGGAACCAGAAAAGACGCCAGTATCCTCCTGTCGACCCTGCTCAAATTAATTTCCATGCATATCCATACACCAAGTACAGAAATTCCTATTAAAACGTCTTTTGTAAGAAATGCAAGAATTAGACACGTTATTGACACGGCAACCCAAACTGTCCAGTTAATGACTGTAAAGTTCGTGAGGTCGTAACTAGAAAATTGGTTGGAGTAAAAGCATGCCACATAAATTGCCACATTTCTCGATACTTTAATATTTACAAAGTATTGTCCATGATTGTTTGCAACATTTGGGGGATCTCTTTGTAATAAAAGGGTCGGTGTAATATAAAACTGCAAATGCCATTTAGCCTCATATGATTTCGGGCTACCAAAAAGTTGTAAGGTTATATTCAATGCTGCCTGCAGAGTTGACAAAACAACTATACGTTTTCGATCACATAGAGTTAAAGCATTAATTAGGGACTTTAAACCATTTCTATGAGAACTGAAGCCTTTAAAGCATGAGTCGTGTGGGAAATACTCAGCGAGAGATAACTTAAACAGATCTTTGTGCGGAAAGGAAATAAACACTGTTCTACCTTGACCGTTTGAATTTAACGACTGAGATACATAATGAATGTCTTTATAAAAGTTCAGTTTGAATGGTATTAGCTCGGCAAATCTGGCGTTGCAAAAGTAGCATAATATGTAGACTAAGTCGGCCTCAGCTTTAGTATAAAAAACCACACTAGCATGAAATGGCTGCACGTCATATTGTGGTAGTAATTTGAAGAATCGAGTCATAACTACTAAGTTGTTATAGTTTAGTGCAGATACGTGCGTAAAAAAGATGACTTGATCTGAGTTACTAAATCCCGACTTTTGGATAGCTTGTACAGTTTGTATCAAGTTGTCATTTGTGAGCAAAATAAATACTGTTGGACCGTTTGATAATTTTGGGGTAATCCGAAAGTACCGAGTTTTCATTGATATAACGTCGTCATGTTCTTTCAGAAATGAGTCGGATATGCCTAGTTGCAGGTTAAAGACATCGTGAATAGTGTATGTGTTCAAGACGTGGCCGACTCCAACTTTGGTTTCAAGTGGAATAACCTGCAGCGACGAGGATAACACAATGTTGATCAAGCCAGAACTGTGTTGTGTAAAAGGTAAATATGGTTGAAAAGCTGAAGAGACGAAAAATGAACGGGTTGAAGTTGCAACAAAAACGACGATATATATTTTCAAAGAAGCCATTTGAAAATTTGTGATATAAGGAAGTGTTTCTTATTTATAGCTTGATACAAGTTTTCAAAGAAAACGTTAAAATAAGCCAAAAATTGCAGTAATAAACTATTTATATATTTGTTTAGACAATGGATTAAATACACTACACTACAATACTTATTTGTGATATGAATCGAATGAAAGCTTGGCAATGCTTTAGAGTCGTCTAATGGTTAAACTTTCGTCTGCAAAAGAAAACTGAATACATAAACTACTGGTTTTAAAGTGGGCAAGCCATAAAGTTATACTTTTCTTTGGTACCCAGAAATTAATCAATCTTAAGTGCAAAAATTATGTGATCATAAAACCAGCCTGAAAAAACATCATGGTTATATGGTAGAATATATAACATCATTTTCTTAATTAAATGGGAAAACAGAAAACTCTGTGCGTCATCAGCATGCGGAAGTATACAATCGTCGCCGAGAAAAGATATGAAAGCTTCCTTATGAAAGCATTAAACTGATAAATAAGTTTCGTAACTACCTGGCGTAATTTTAATAAAGTAGTGAAAGCCGCATAACTCCTTTTGCTGCAAACTTAGATTAGATGTATTTTTTGAAAGCTTTGCCGTGTTGATGGGTATATCACTTGGTACAAACTCAATGCATAGTAGAACATCTTAGTCATTTTTTTGTATTCTAATATAATAGTAAGCTTACAAAACGTTCAATTATACAAATTACCCGGAAATACAACTAAATTCAAGTTTTACGGGGTGGTGGTTTTATAAAATATTTGTCGGTTTATTATTTAAAATCGCAGTTTAATGGTTTTTTGCACTTTTATGGCTGTTTTACAGTATTTAAGTTTTCATAAATATGTAAAAGTGTATAATGGCTCATCAAACTTACAAAATACACACAAATCCAGAGTCAAAGGATTTTAAGCATCTGTTGCACTATGTCTTGTTTCTTTGCTATTAAGTCTAATGTTTGACCTATCAAACTCTATGCCCATATTTCAAGTTTTTTTGATATAAGAATTAATCTTCTTTTATGCCCCAAATATATATAATTTCTGACTTTGTAAACCAAAATGTATTTGAAGGAGAAGCCAGGTTTCCAAATGACGAACAGATAATAAGGAATATAATTTTACATAAAACTACCGTATGTTATATTATGAGGATTTCATGCAAGATTGAACTTGATAAATAGTTTTAAAAATATTTGAGTTGAATAATTTTTTTACCAATAGCTGCTGTTTTTCATAACGGATCATTTAATCAGGTTGTACCACTCTTTAAGTACTAAGATTTCTTGGGGAATTTATCCGTTAAAACTCCGAAAGCGGTGAAATGATACAGCTTAAATATTGATTGAAATATTGATGTTTAAATATTGACTGGCCGTCACCGTTTAAATTTAACGACAGGAGTGCTTGTCAACCATTTGCATCAGAATATTGTTTAAATATTTCATATTTGAAAAAACTAGGTCCACAAAAAACATATTGGTTAAACAAATTTCAACTTATTCCAAACTCTTTTAATTTGCTTAAATTGTAAACTGATTTGCGTTTAAATCCAATTTCAAACACAATTGTTTCCTGGTGTACCACATTTCCGAAATAAATTTGAAAATTTGAAAAGACACACATTCATGTACCTATGGTTTCGTATTACCAGACTAATTAATCTAATGTGCCATTGTTATACAAACGTGAAAAATATAACTTATTTGAACATATGAAGATATGATAAGGTATGTCATCATGTTGCTGTAATAATTGCTACTACACTTATCGAGAAACTTTTAATTTATTCATGGTAAAATAAATTAATGGTTTGGTTTTGGAATGGTTGGAATTATATACTACTACCAGACTAATGATGCCAAAAAGCCACCGTTATACGTCAAGGAACTAGGTTGGCACGTGGAGGATACTGGTTTATAGAATGTAGCATAAACTTTGCCATTGTATCAAGAACAAAATAATTTTTAAATCATTTAAAGAAATTCCTTGCCATTATATATTTTCAACCTTCTATACACGATCCAAGCAGAAGTGACAGCATTGGGTAATCAATTGGCATCGGTTTCCGTTTATAAACAAAAATTTGAGGATTTTAACATCAAAATTAATACCGAGCTATTTCAATTATTCTGAGGGTTTCCAAAAATTTGATGAAAGGACCACAGATCAGTATTATTTTGTAACCACCTTTGGTATTTTAAAAATGGATCCATGATACAAATTAAGTTCCAATGCATCATCAAAATACAATGTAAGCTTTTGGCTTGCATACTTTATTCACGTAATGAGAAATAAATGAGAAAATGTATACACAGCAGCCACAACTGCGTCAGACAAGCATGTAAAACCACATAGGTTGATTAATTCAATCACCTGTATTTTATTTATCTAAATGAAGTATTCATTCTAACGTCTTATTAAAAATTAAAAGCTATTTTCAACAAGAGGACAACACAATAAGTTAACACATTTTTAATCCAACTATTAATTCTATAACAAAACTTAATTAGTTTTTTGTTAAATTTTAATTTCGATTTGTCAAAACCATAAATTTGATTTTAACGTGAATAAAGTTCCTCGTAGGAATACATAATGTTCATTTCTATTTATACTTTATTGCTTTCCATAAAGTTAACTTGATTGCATTTTAATAAAGACAATATTTTATTCACCACATCATTTTATACATGGATAATTAAACATATTCTTAATTCGCAAAATTTGACAATCTAATGACCAAACATTTTGCATTCATTCTCCGTTTATATTCTAAGTCGAGTTCCCTAAAAGGATGTGATTAACTGCAAGATTGTTTGCAAAATCAATTAGTACTATTGGAGTCAAATCATCAAAAAAATTAACCGAACCAATTTTTACCCTTAAGACGTTACAACTCTTGTAAAATCTTTTCCTCCACCGACGAACCTTTTGTGTTCTGCTGTTTTACGTTCTCCAGAACAAGCTGCAAGTTTGGTCATTAAACTCTTCATTCCATTTTTTGATTTTTGATACACCACAGTCAATACTTCAAAACATACTAAATTCGCAACCCAACAAGTACAAACTGCCGTTCCCAAGACAGAAACCGAAGCAAGATTTTTGAATTGCATAGGGTTGCGAAGCCAAAATGACATCAGTATAGCTTTGAACACCACAACACCTACAACAATAAGCCCTAATATACTTTGGAATATTTCATTCATTAGGACGACGAGGTATTGGATGTTTCGATACATTTTAAGGGAAATTTCAAGCTTATTCATTCTGTCAGCTGATGATGCCACGATAAAAAATCTGAAAAAGAAATAATCAAAAAAAAAATTACTTTAACATTTTTAAAATGTATGTAGCACTTTTAAAATGTTTAGTAAAATCTTACGTGTCCAAGTATTCCCGCAAGCTCATTGTACCAATCATTAGTACATGGAGTGCCACTAAAAACAAAGTGGCGTTCGCATACAACCACGCACATTGATTCAAAGTTAGCAAAACTACTTTTAAGAGCACACTTAAAACACCAATATCAACCTGCCAACATTCTGGAAGGAAGACATATCCAATGAGTAAACTCTTGCATGGATTAACCCAAGGTAACACACAAAAAATTGTTATCGATACAAATATGAAAACTGGAATTGATGCATAAACGAAACATAAATTCAATGCTTCCATGAGAGATATTTTATTTTGGTGAGTTGCATCAAAATATTTGTATGTTTTGGAAAATTTTAGTATTCCGTTTACATAGCTACATATATCAAACAAGTGAACTCGGGTGGCTATCAAATATATCCAGCAAAAAATGTACCAGATTACTTCAACCTTATACACCATTACATAAAGTTCGTTTTCGGAGGATGCCTTTGATGCTTTCCATATGCCTTGTAGTACTAAAACACTACAAGCAATTGCTAAAAAGGAAATTCGATGCAAAAACTTGCTTTCATCATTTGAGGTGAAGCGAACGTGTGTAAGTTGTAATGTGTTACTTTCCCATTTCAGTTCAGAGCTTTGAAGAATATGTACAAGTTTGGCAAGGCCTATGAAAAGGTTTAAGTGACGTGATAACATTGCAAAGTAATTTGGGAACCTTTCTTTTGTCAACCGTTAAAATAAAACAACATTGGCCCTTTAAAATTTGGTAATTAAAATGATAGTTTATTGGAAACTTTTCCAATGTTTCCAGTAAGTATAGTAATAGTTAGTTTTAATAAGGACCTCTTACAGCTTAAACTCAGTACTTATATTCCTTATGCTAGTACTATCAAAAAATAAGTTCCTACCCAACACGATACTCAATACTGCACAAAAAGACGATAAAAGACACAAAAAACTGAAAGTACTTAAATTTCTGAAGATTCCATTTTAAACTCTTATAAATTAAACAAAAATGATCGAATATTTTTCTAAATTATCCACTCAAATACTTGTGTTAACTTTATCATTTTAAGAGTAAAAACCAACCAGATATCGTGACGGATTTTTAATTCCTATATATATTGTATATTAAACGCCGCATAAATATATCATAAGCCAAAGACGTGCTTTATATGTTAAATATATTATAAGTATCATATAAGTTAAGCTTAAGTTATCTAAAAAGTCTCCGGTTGGAGTAAACCGTTATGAAGAAAATACATAACGACTATAAATGCGAGAAAATTATCAGTAAATCTTTCATAAAACTGAGGTAAATTTTTTGATGCCTACATCTTATACGCCAAATAAATTACGCGTTTTCATAAGAAGCCGAAAAATTAACTTCTTTAAGCTAGTTGATTTTCTTGTCACGCCAAATAGTTGCGACTATATGCATTTTTATTTCATGATTTTATGTTCAGTTTCTTCGCTTTATTGTGATTAGTATAGCCAGAATTCGATAGTTATGGAATACTAAAAAATATCCGAAATGACTTATTGTTACCCCTATCATTCAATTAATATTAAACTAACACAATAATTAAATATGTAGGATATCCGATAGTTAGTATTTTTTATTACTACAGTTGCCAAAAATAATCCATAAGTTTGCTTTTGCACGGCTCCTATAATTCCGCAGAACGATATATGGCTTTACCTAGTCAGGGCATTTTGTCTGCTCGTGATATGATCTTTTATCGAATCGCTTTTATGCAAGCCTGCCATATTTCGCATTCGCCATTTCCAATACAAAGTCATTTTTATCACTTAAGACTACCTTCAATTTTATTCTATAACAAATAATGCATTAGAGAAGTCGGATAATTTACGTAAAAAGAAAATTAACAGCCTCAAAGTTTTAGCAAATCAACATTTTGAATGTCAAACTGAAGAATATTTTATTAAAGTTATCTGTGCTCTGTTTAGTAGTAAAAACTATGACCGAAAAAGTATAGCCTTGGAATTTTTTAAAAACCTTTTGGTCGTAGGCCCACCGATAGATTACATTAAACAAGTCAGTGACTTTTCACCGAAATGCCCTAAAAATGTATAAAATTTTAATTGATTGACCCCGTAAGCATAAAACCATAATTGCGCATTTGTAGGGCATTTTCAACGAAATACTTGAAATAACTCTTGAATTTTTAACTATAGTAGCTCTGAATTTTATGGGGGGAAATGGAAAAATTGCGCGGGCGACGTGGAGAACATGTTGATGGAAGATGGTCAAAGTCGCCTAGTCTCTCATCGGTTTTACCCGAAGATTTCCAAGGTGGACTGGAAAACCTGAGAGACATAAGTGGGATGGGTTGGGAGGAGATCTGGTGTTGGGTTTCCACCTCTGAAGAGTTATTTCTCTCCAGTGCACCCATCCCGCATTCCTCGGTTGAGAGACCGGTTACGGGTACACGCCCGAGAGAGTCTACACTTGAGATGGTCTTTCTCGTTGCGCCCAATCCGCACTCCTGGATAGAGGAGCCGATTTCGGGTGCAACCACATTTAGACCATCTCGATTGAAAGATCCCCAAGATGTTAGCCTATTCTTTACCATAGGCATCGCAGGTGGGGACGTTATAGATTTTGTGTTTACCTTATTTTGCGAGAAATTTTGGCGGAAAAATGCACATTTCTGGTGAACTTTTGAATTTTTCACGACTTTTTTTGGGCAATAAATAGGGCTGAAAATTCTATTTTATTTGCATTCGTATTTTGTCCTTTGACTTGTCAAGTTCAAAATAGCTCCTCCTGATGAAAGTCTCCGAAACGTCGAACAACCTCACCTGCGATGCCTGTGGTAAAGAATAGGCTAACATCTTGGGGATCTTTCAATCAAGATGGTCTACCTTTGGTTGCACCCGAAATCGGCTCCTCTATCCTGTAGTGCGGATTGGGCGCAACGAGAAAGACCATCTCAAGTGTAGACTCTCTCGGGCGTGTACCCGTAACCGGTCCCTCAACCGAGGAATGCGGTATGGGTGCACTGGAGAGAAATAACTCTGCAGAGGGGCGGGGCAGCGTGGAGGAGTGGTTAGCGCACTTGACTAGTACCAAATGGGTCCTGGATTCGAATCCTGGTGGCGG
>JAQFZG010003435.1:0-13654 GCA_034695465.1 Entomobrya nicoleti | reverse complement strand
GTTGGATGGCATTATTCCCCTGTCAAGGTTCTTTGGGACATTCCCCAGAACAACCGAAATAACTTTGATGCTGAAAAATGGACCAGTCGTATGCTCGAAGTGCGTGGGGAGCTTATGAAATTTAATTCTTTTGGACACGAAGTAGATGACTTTTACAAGCTTGTGAAGAACAAGTACCGGATTCGAGATGGCGGCACCATTTTCGGTGGCATGGTTGATCAGAGTTGCATTTTGGATCTAGTCTTTCCCCAGATATTATTGAGCAGTGGCGATGGGGCGAATAGAGTCATTTTGTTTGATAGTCTCTTTGAAGGTAAGTTTTTAGTGCTAAAATAATCGTGTAGTAAATAATAATATTTTGGGTAATTATTATTATTTTGGGATTGATGTTTCAGGTGTGAGTGCTACACCTATGGAAATGCTACTACGGATGTGGACCCGAATCCGATTTTTAATTGAAGAACAACCCAGTCAACTACTCCCTCTCGATGATTTCCAGAGAATTTACGAGAACTGCTTTGGACAAAAGTTTTTCCCACTCAGGTGGGGATTCAAGGATGTGGAAGACTTTTTCCAAAATATTCACCAGTACTTGCCCAAGATAATTACTGAAGATGTGACCATTGTCACAAAAGATGAGCGGGAGCTGCAGAAAGTTGAAGCTGACGCTGCTGGGGTGAAGGCAAAAATTGATGCAAAGTGGGCGAGCATTTTAGAAAATGACGAGGATGGGGAAGAAGACGATGACGATATATACGGTGATATATTTGAAGAGTTAGTCCACGAAGGACCCTGGGTACAAGAAGGTGAAGTGTACAGGGTGCTGGATTATTGAAGTGGAATGGAAAGAAATGAAAGTGGAAGGGATTGAAACAGAAAATTTGTATGTATTTTTCATCTTAATGAAATAGTAATTTAGGAAATCAATTGTTATTGTCCGTTGCAGGCATACAAAGATAATAATACTTAAATAATATGATGATACTAAATGTTATGCAGCTAAAGATCAAGAGCACATTGTAAGGTAATGCATTTTTCAATAAGATTAAGGTTCGAGCCTTATCATAATATAAATATTTGTTTTGTATAAATGTGTAATCATGTATCATCTACATTTTGTATGCATAATAAAATCAATTTTGAAAACGTACGTACGTTTGAGTTGGTAGTTTCATATTCATTCTAGCTTCAATTTTTCTTAGCTTAGTGTGATCCATCATAATTTTCGATAATGGCAAAGTATATAAAAATATGAATTACACTGTCTAATACGCTGAAATATCTAAAGGGCCAAACGACAATAAAAAGATTTTGATTTTTTGGTGGAAGCTGTGATGATGGGAAAAGAATAAATTGTACAGAGATGCTAGTAGCAATAATGGTCATTGTGATGACTTCATATAATTTAGTTTAAAATCTCAGCAGTTGGCAGTAGAATATTTTTCCCTGCAGAGTTATGTGTAATTGCCTCAAACAGAGAGGAAGTTAGTCATGCTACCTGAGTTCATATTTTTAGTACTAATTACTTTCCTATCAGATTTATATTTTAACCCATCACAATTTCCAATTTAAACAGTGTATTGTGCACATGAATAACCATTTTACATGATAGTTTCTCTAATGGTTAATGGTCATGTCGATAGCTTCGCAAAGTTTAGAAAAAAAATGTGAGGGGCACACCTTCATAAAAAAACTATCCTTTCCTGCACGATGAAGTGGATATGAGCTAGATGGATGCATAAAGAAATCTTGGTTCTCTCTCACTTCTCATCTCAGCAACAAGTTGCTAGATTGAACTGAACAAAGCACCACAGCAAAAACAGTGAATATGCTTTTTTACTCGAGATTGCTCAGATTGCTGGACTACTGTGCAGTGCACATGTACATTAGACATAAATGCAAGAAAAATGCAAATCATTTTACTGTAATTTTGGATTTGGCTTGCTTTGGAATATTGTATTCGTCCAGTCTGCGGTGCACTATGGATTATGGGATGACAATGATGACATGAAACTATATTTAGATATATTTAGGCTTGTTAGCCAAGTTAAGTGGAAAGTAGACATATATGCACCTTCACTATACATTTAAGACAAGCCTACAAATTCCGTTTTGTTCGCTGCGTTATCTCGTTGTGGTTTTCTGAGGGGACATTACTTTACTTTACTTTCAGCTCTTGCCAACAAAGTTGTTGAAATAGATTTTTTTCTTAGAGAATTATAGATTTTAAAAAAATAGAATTTATTGACAGTTTACTGATCCTGGATGTGGCGCAGTTTGATAATTAAATAAATAAATTGACAATAGCTTAACTGTGTAAAAACCTGAAAGACAGTCCTTTTAACAGAGAATTGTACGATTTTTTTAGAAAGTTGAAAGAATTAAATAAATTCTAACTGTTAAGTGCAGAATATATTTTTTTTGTGCTAAAATTGTTTGCTTAGTGGAGAAGGGGAGTAGAGACGGGACATTTTAATTGACGGTGAGGGAACTGGGGAATAGCAAAATGGCTCCACGGTGAGTTTTAATATTTATCAATACATGAATGTGTATATATATAAGTCGATATATATAAGTATATATTTTTTAAATAAGTCGATGGTGCAAAACGTTAATGCCTGTAATATGCAAAGTTAAAAGAGCCAAAGCTTAGTATTTTTTTGCTATTATTTTTGTGCAGGCGCAAAACGCAATGTGTATTTTATGACGATGTTCCTGCCAACCTGCCTTATCACCTTTTGCGTCATACTCAGGAGAAGCCATTTCACTGTCAAGTGTGCAAAAAGGAATTCAACATTGAAGGAAACCTCAAAACTCATCAGAAAATTCATCGACAAGACAAACGTTTCTCTTATCGAATTTGCAAAACGCGATTTCTCCAAAAAAGTGATCTCACACAGCCTACTACACAAGCTAAATCGAATGAGAAGCCGCAGCAGCATCCCTGTCCTGATCCTCATTGCAGCTACAAACCCAAAACGAAATCCCAGTTTGTAATGCACCTCTTGTTTCACAGTAGTCACAAAACGTTTAAGTGTGCACTTTGTTCTGAAAAGTTTGTCACTTCCGGTGAACATGAGCAGCATCTTCTATCATCGCACTCTGCAGAGAAAGCTTACAAGTGTCTCGTGTGTCCTTAAAATTTTGCAAGTTTGGAACGTGTAATGGACCATCTTCGCTGTCGACATTTGGGGGAGAAAGTTCACATCTGCAATAAATGTGGGGAGGAGTTTGGATACGCAGCATGTCTCAGTCAGCATAAGAACACTTGCAAAAAAATATAACAAAAATGATGACTGATCTATTTTTTAACGTTGGTACTGCGCCTTCTAACATACCGACAACTTCACCAAATTAATCCTAAATTATAACTCAAATCAACTTGCCATTTGCTTTGTGCATTTGTAGTTCAATAATTTGTAACTTGTGTTAAGCGTTTAGAAAATCTCTCAAGAAATATTTTATGACATTGGCTTTAGCATTCTTTTTACCCATTTGTATTCAATATAATTAATAGCTAGTTGTAAAGATATGTTTAGCATTTAGAAAATCCTTTAAAAAAATATTAACCATGACATTGACTCAAGCTTTCATTAGTTGTAATAAGTACCTCGAATAAAAAAATGTATATAAAAAAATTAAAATACATTTATGCTTTTCATTATTCCACATTAACTCATCTTGGCTATTTGATTTAACTCATCCATCAAACTTCAATTAAAGAAAAATTAATCATAGCTGAACACTATAAAAATTGCATGGTTTGGAGTAACAAAGATATATAAAGGTAGCTTCATATAGTTCAGTTGAAAATTTCAGGGCTAGACGTATTCCCTAAATGAACAAGTGCATCAGCACCCACTATCATTCATTTCGAATTCTGAGGTAGACTCCCGGAGTCATTTGGATCCTGGTTCTCTTGTGAGGAGTGGTCCGATGGTGGTGGGCTCGGCAGCCTTTCATATTCAGTTCCTAAAGGGGGCAATGGAATAAGCTTCACTTCCTGATCCTTGAACGCCATCGCAAGAGGTGAACAATCCATCTTGATGTTGTTATTCTACCAATTAAAAAAAAACATCAATGACTCATCGTCCAATAATTTAAAAAAAATCACAGACATTAAGCTTATTTATTTTGAATACAGCCAGCTTTTTAGTAAAAGAGTGCAAATATGACTAACATAATTAAATACAATTACTAATATACTATTAACTTTGCATAATTACAATTAGCATACCTAATTGTGTTCCCGTGTTTCAAAACTGCTGGGGATTTACAGACGCAGATGCTTCCAAAAAGCAAAATATCTACTGGCCAAAAAATTTCACAAAACTCTTTCTGTTATAATACTAATGAAAAAACTGCAAACGACAGAGCATTACTTTAATCACATCTTATTCAATTGATCTTAAGACAGAAGAATTACCCCAATGATGAATGATGAATTACACCACTCAAAGTCTAAATTCGTACTTCGTACCAAAAATCTCTGTTGTCACATGTCTCGCCTCCATCCATTCATCTCCGTTTTCGCCAAAACGTTTTTCTACGCACTTTCACAATGAAGAGTGCATGTGCATTGTGCATACACATACAACACGTATACCATAAAAACACATGTTGCATGTACCGTACCTCGGACCACTTATCATTTTCTTTACTTCTACAAACAGATTTTCGATAATATGTTATACTATTGACTATAATCAAAAGATTTTTTTTTGCTCACTGTTCGCCAATTAGGTAAATTCTATTGTTTTTACATTTCAAAATTTGCTTTCCCTTTATTTGTCTAATTTCAAGTGAAGGTATTATTTTTCGTTGGAGTTTGGAATATTTGTTTAAAACTACACACTTCCGGAGTACTTTAATTAATTTGTAATTAGCAAGCAGACAGTTATAACCTAATTAATAATTAAGTTCAGATTAGAATTTGCAGTAAGGGATTTACAATGGAGTTAAATTTAGTTCACTTCGAACCAGTTTTCTTTGGGAGTAGCTCTATCAAAACAGTTGGGAAAAAAGAAATTTCTAAAAGTGACTCAACGAGTTGCCCTCTGACCTTCCAACCTGTGTTGGATGAAAGGTGCGCATCGTGCGATTTATCAGTTGATTGGAAGTCCTCTCGTGAAATTTGCATTGAATTAGTTTTCGGTGACTCTGACTTGTCCAAGAAGCTAAAACGGTTTAGGTAAATTTGAAATTAAAAAAACGAGAAGATAATTTTAAATGTGAAATGTCATAAACTAGTTTTTTTTTAATTATGCAGGAAATCCAGTCCCACTGCTCCAGTGCACACTCATCTGACTCTCACTTCAGCAAATTCCGGAAGAATGTTAATAGAAACGTATGAGTGTGGTGCGTATAAAGGGGTGAACATTTTTGAGGGCCTAATCAAACTACAGCAAAGTTTACCGGCAAACTCTGTTGAGTTTGTTTTGGGGCTCCAGCAATTAAGAACTGAAGATGAAGAAGAGGGGAAGCTGAATTTTCTTGGGAGAGGTATTTACTCATATTAGCCATAATTCAAGTTGATTTGATTTGGAAATAAATTAAAAGATTGATAATTTGCTTTTCAATGTTTGTTTACCCAACAGGTTTAAAGTTAACCCAGGTAGAGCAGGATGACGCAGTGAGGTTGGAAATGAAAGACCTTCATTTTCCGGAAAACGGCAACGTGTGTTGGGAGCAGTGGAAAAAGGAAAGAAATGGAAAATCAGTTTTTGGAAGGCTTGTTTTAAATGTTCGACTGGACATTGCTGCTGTTAATGAACTGTACGAGAGGC
This sequence comes from Entomobrya nicoleti, assembly GCA_034695465.1. Taxonomy (NCBI): domain Eukaryota; kingdom Metazoa; phylum Arthropoda; class Collembola; order Entomobryomorpha; family Entomobryidae; genus Entomobrya; species Entomobrya nicoleti. Next base: position 7,868 of record JAQFZG010003435.1, on the reverse strand, counting down.
GTTTTGGGAAAGGTCCATCGGCAACCAAAGCTGGCACTCCTACAACAGATATGGTTATCTTTGCTGGGGGCAATAAAGATAAGAAGAAAGCTATCAAATGCCGCAAATCAATTTTGTCAAGTAATTACAATTGAGAAAATAAAATTATGCAATATGAACAATGAGAGATATCTGTGCTAATTACTAAACTTTATCGATTTCTTTGTCAGAGATTAGTCCAGTGTTTGCGGCCATGTTTCAAACGGATGGCACTTTGGAAATCGAGGAGTTTTCAGAAGATTGCGTTCGTGCTTTCGTTGACTTTGTTTATCGGCGGAACGTGGAGGAGGCGTTGAAAAGCAGTGAACTAGCTCTGGAATTGTTGCAGATGGCGGATAAGTATGAGATAAAAGATCTCAAAACAGTCCTTCAGCAAATCTTATGGTACATGCCATGTGTGTGGTTTGATGTGGATGTGGTTATCCAGATGGTCTCCTACATCAGCAATGCTGGGGGGAATTGCGTCCAAGCTGAGAGTAAAGGCTGGTCGGTTTTGAGGTGGTAAGTAAATAGAACCAGTTGACTTTTACAACTTTGGTTTAAGCATTTAGCATTGTTTGGTAAAGTTTACATGTTTAATTATTTTTTTGTATTTTTTTATTGATAAGGTATGCGAAAAATTATCCCGAAAAACTGATGGAGTCGAAGGAGATTGAAAGCTTGTGTGCACATCCTCGGGCTGTGAAGGAGCTCGTAGTGCTTCTTTTGAATAAATGCAAATGAATGGATAGTTTTTGGGCTCTGGTGGAAATTGCTAACTATTAAAAAATAATTGCTAACTATGTATGCATTTCCTGACTTGAAATTTAATTGATTTTATTTCTGTTGTTGGCTCTAATTAACTTAAAGGTGTACAAAAATTAATTAATTAATGTGTTGTACAAACAATTGTCATTGAACAACGAATATAAATTTAATTTACATTATCATCATAATTTTTTATAAACAATATGCGTAGAATGTGTGATTGATGAGTTGATAAAAAGTGAAATGAGCTGAAAATTAATTTCGCGAGAAGTGTAAAATTTATGGAATTAATATGCTCTAAGATATAATTACAGTGATTTCAATGAATTTCATGTTGTTTATGTTTTTTCTGATCTTCTCATCTTTCTGTCATTAAATTAATTGATTGCTTTGAAGGTTAGTAGTATATGTGGACTCAGTTAAATCTTGGTTTATTGAATCACCGAATTAACTGCAGAAATAAATTCATTTCACAAAATATCAATTGGCGTAGAAGTTAATTTATGATTTTCAATCTAGCTATCCTCATAATATTACAAACAGTCTAAATGTTTAACAAGTATTTAGGAAAAATGCAAGTCAATCTGTCCCTAATTTTGCCAAAAGAACAGGTATAGCTCACAGGAAATATTTAGCTGGATTCTGATGATGACGAGGAAGATGATGACTGGAAATTTGACAAAGTTTGACTTTTAATTTGCAAAAGATTTAAAATGTACTTTTAGCAAATAACAATTGAAGCCAGGATAGAAATGTGTGTGAAAAACTGTCAACTCATGTGTACCTTTCCGAAAATTTATTTGATTAAGTTTACAAAATATAGATCCAACATAATTTGATTTCATAATACACAATCATAATTAATTATCTCCCAATAAGTTACTGATCTAACATGAAGCGTCACTTCATTGCATTAGGAATATGTACTATTTAAGTATGCATACAACAGGTAATAACAATTAATTTTGCATCCTTCACAATTAATTCATTTAAAAAATGCATAGAAATGTTTCTTTCCATTCCTCTTCAATAATCCAGCACCCTGTACACTTCACCTTCCTGTAGCCAGGGCCCTTCTTGGACCAACTCTTCAAATAAGTCACCGTATATATCGTCATCGTCATCTTCCCCATCCTCGTCATTTTCTAAAATGCTGGCCCACTTCGCATCAATTCGTGCTTTCACTCCAGCATCAGCATCAATTTTCTCCAGCTCACGCTCATCTTTTGTAACAATTATCACATCTTCAGCAATTTCCTTTGGCAAGTACTGATGAACATTTTGAAAGAAGCCTTCCACATCCTTGAATCCCCACTGAAGAGGAAAGAACTTTTGCCCAAAGCTGTCTTCGTAAATTCTCTGGAAATCCTCCAGTGGAAGTAGCTGATTGGGTTGTTCTTCAATTAAAAATCGGATTCGGGCCCAAACGCGTACGAGCATTTCCGCAGGTGTCACAATCACACCTGAAACAATAATCAATTAAAGTAAATTAGTATCCAATTATTTTACAAGTATTATTAGCACGACAATTTTAGACAAATGGTTACCTTCAAAAAGATTATCAAACAAAATGACTTTATTTTCCGCAGCGTCGCTATGATTCAATAATGTCTGACGGAAATGTAGGTCAACCAAGCGATCTCCTCCATTATTCTCATCAAACAAGCTGTAAAATATGATGGTATCCTCCAGCCACCAGCGCCTGTCGTGCACAAGCCTGTTAAAGATCGTGTTCTCGACCCCAAAAGGGTTAAACTCCATTAACCTCCCACGCAATTCTAAAAGACGCTCTTTCCACCTCTTCTCATCTAAGCTATGGCTGCAATTCCCAGAGTGAACTTGAAAAAAACAGTCCCGGAGACTATCCCAAAAAGACTTTCTGGGGGAATAATGCCATCCAACATCAAACACGGCTGCGTTATACCCCTTCCTCACAAAAAGCTGGTTTTGGTCGCTTGACTCCACCTGTTGTGGTGGTGCTCCTTTTCTGTCCAACGGCAAATTGAACTCCAAAAACTTGTCCGTTTCTTCATTCCGAATGTCGTATACTTCAATGGTCCGTTTGGGACGCGGCATTACCCAAAAATCCATGTTACCCGGGTTTGTGTACGGATTTTGATCACATTGGAATTCCGACATAGCCACTATCCTCATCTCAAGTCTGGAACGTGTTTCCCGGAGCGCAGCCAATTGTTGGGGGAACTCGGAAGGGACCCTCTTCTCTTTCAGCATTTTCTCTGCAAAGCAAGTAAATAATTTTAATTGCTAAACAATCAATCTTTCAATTCCATTAGAGGTTAAATTTTCTTGCCAACATACCCATCATTTTTCGCTCCTCCTCAAACATTTTGACGATCCTCTCCCACCGGTGGATTTGGAACACCTCTACCAACTTGCGAAAGTGCAAGGAATCGATATCCATTGGCCCATAACACTTTTGAATTTCATTTTCAAAGTCTATCCAATTTGGATCCACTGTACAGCCCAACTCCACTCCCTCCAAAATTTGTTCCAAGCGTTTCAACTTGACGAGTAGCCATTTCACCTCCAAAATCAATTGGAAATTGATGTGACTGAAAAGAACTCCATTCCCATTTTTCTGCTGCTTCCGTTGGTCCACCATGCTTTGATAACACTCCACTTGGAAATCGTGCTGCCGCGCTCTCTCAATATTTCTTGGAAATGCAAAGTCAGTTTCCCGGCTTGTGTCTGAAGCGTCACCAAACTCACCATCCACCTCTTTCTTCACCACTTCCTTTTTCACAGCATTTCCTTTTACGAATCTCCAGCTGTCCTCCCTTCGGTTCCGAAATTTGGCCAATTCCGCCTCATAAGTTGAGGGCGGCTGCTCCCTTAATTTACTCAGATATTTTACCACGTTTTCATTTCGAATTTTCAGGTAGGCTCCTAAAGTCATTTGGATCTTCTTTTTCTTGTTCCCATCGTTTTGCTCCTGATCCTCTTGTGAGGAGTGGTCCGACGGTAGTGGGCTCGGCAGCCTTTCATATTCTGTTCCTGGAGGGGGCAACGGAATAAGTTTCATATCCTGATCCTTGAACGCAATCGCAAGAGGTGAACAATCCATCTTGATGTTGTTAATCTACCAATTAAAAAAAAACATTAATCAGTCCAATATTTTAAAAAATCCCGCAGACTTTTAGCGTATTGTCTTGAAGTCATCCAGCATTCCTTTGGAAGAGTGCAAATATGACTAATTTAACTAAATATAATTACTACTATACTATTAACTTAGCATAATCACAATTAGCATACCTAATTTTGTTCCTGTGTTTCAAAACTGTTGGGGGTTTACAGACGCAAAGGCTTCCAAAAAGAAAAATCACTAATGCCCTGACAATTTCACAACTCCTTCCGTTAAATAATTATGACAAACTGCTAACGACAGAGCATTATTTTAATCACGCCTTAATCAATTGATCTCAAGACAGAAGAATTAATCAATTAATTTTCTGTTCACCATTCCACTCGAAGTCTAAATTCGTAGCAAAAACCTCTCTTGTCGTTGTCACATGTCTCGCCTCCATCCACTCATCTGCATTTTCGTCAAAACGTTTTTCTACGCACTTTCACAAAGAAAAGTGCATGTGCATAGTGCGTAGTGCATACACATACAACACCTATATCATAAAAACACATTGCATATGTATCGTACATCGTACCGTACCACTTATCATTTGCTTTACTTCTACAAACAGATAAAAAATATTTTTGTGCAATGTTCGCCAATTACGTAAATTCCACTTGTTTTTACATTTCACAATTTCCTTTCACTTTCTTTGTCTAATTTTTAGTGAAGCATTTTGGGTTGGGAATTGGAATATTTTTTTTCACATTTCCAGTTCACTTTGACCCACAGTGTGATTCGCTGTTGCTTTAGTTCTTGAATCTAAAATATTTTTTCTTTCTGTAAAAATGGAATAAATACTGCAGGGAATTTCGTAATTGTTATCATTGTCTTGCCAGACACCCATCATCACGTTGGTTCAGTAAACAGTTATCTCACATATTTATGTAACTACCTTTTTCCGGGTAATTTTAAATAAAATTTCAAATTGTGTTTCGTAACCAGAGTCGGAAGCACGAAGCAGTTTGTTTGGTTATCTTAACTGATTTCTCAAAATAAAATCTGTCTTTTTGTAACTGTGCAAAATGTCGCACAGCAAAATAGTGAGTACTGCAAATAATGACTTCACAGTCAGCCTGTATCAGGTGAGTAGCTTATCTGCTGTCTCTTGGTTTTTTTTAGTTGATTTTTTTTAAAGAATGCAATTTTAATAATTTTAAAATATTTTTGTCTCGTTTAATTTTAGGCCCTGTATCCTTCCGTGTCGCCGAAGAACCTTATCTTCTCCCCGTTCAGCTTGCATACTCTGCTTGGAATGGTTGGTGAAGGAGCTCGAGGTGGAACCAGAATTGAACTACTCAAGGCCCTCAAGTTCGCAGAGAGTGACAGCAAAGTAATTTCAAACGGTTACGATTTAGTACTGACCGGTCTTCAGGTATGTGCACATATATGTATAATTATGTATTAAATTTAAATGAGAAGCATTATCATCCGAATTATATAGGTTGATTGTTTTTTTTTTCACTTATTTGCTTTTAGAAAGGAGCTAGCCCGGACACATTTACGCTGCTAACCGCCAACCGAGTTTACAGCCAGACTGGCTTTGCACTCAGCCCAAAGTTTCTCCAAAGTTTGAGAAGACATTTCAAAAGTGATTTCGAGCAGTTGGATTTTTCCACTCAGGAAAAGTGTAAAGTCGCTGCGGAACGGATTAACGAGTGGGTGCAAGCCACAACCATGAATAAAATCAAGCAACTTATCAGACCAGGTTAACCATTATTTTTTTTTATGGTTCATTTAAATAAAGTAATTTTTATTATGAACGAATTTCCATTTTGATTTGACAGATGCGTTGGGACCGTGGACCCGCCTTGTTCTCGTCAACGGAATTTATTTCAAAGGCTTCTGGAAGTATAAGTTCAACTCAAACTTGACATCCAAATCATTTTTTCGTAAAAACCTCGAGGAACAAGTTGACGTTGAGATGATGCACCATCAAAACTATTTCCCGTACGGCAAGCTTCCAAAACTGAATGCAGAAGCAGTGGCGTTACCCTACAGAGGTGGTCGTCTGAGTATGGTTATCATCCTCCCCAACGATGTGGATGGCTTGGCTAGAATCCAGAGTAATATTGGGAAAATGCTGCTTGATGGAAAAACCCTTGTCTGGGACTCCCTCACTGCAACCCGCAGAGTGAACCTGAGCTTGCCCAGGTTTAAAGCTGAAACGACCATTGAAAATCTCAAGCAAATGCTGGAAAATGTAAGCTACTCTTAAAATTAACTTTAAAATAACCCAATTATAATTAAGTTGGGAATGTGAACGAATAGTAATATTATCTGTTTATGTTTTATTTCAGCTCGGAATGAAATCCATGTTATCTGGATTGAGAGCTGACTTCAGTGGGATTCCTGCTGTTGGAGAAGATGGTGACCTGTTCGTTTCCAGAGTGGTCCAGAAGACGTTTATTGAAGTGAATGAGGAAGGTGCTGGAGCAGCAGGCGCTACAGGTGTAGAGGTGAGGAAGACCCTTTCTCATTTAGAACCCAACATTCCGTTTGTGGTAAATCGTCCATTTTATTATCAAATTGTGGATCATGGTAATGGGGAACTGGTTCTTTTTTCTGGTCATATTAATGATCCATCTGCATAATCCGTTTTTGTTGAAGTTGTACATCAGAATGGAAGTCAAGTGTATGTTTTTATAAACGAGACCTGTTTATATTTTACTGTATTTAAATAATTGAAGGAATGAATTTTTACTTTTTCTGTGACTAATTGAAAAAGTACCGTTTTAGAAAAATAAATTGATTGAATGATTTTGTTTTCTTTGACGAATGAATATCATTACTTATATCATTACAATGTGTTGCTTATCATTTATCATTATTTTTAACGTCAAATTTGAAATTTGTAGTCTTGTAACGCCGCCCCAGTTAAATATCCAGTGTCTTGTCTAGTAATTAATGCGTATGTGGTTTCAAAATAGCTGCCTTGTTATTGTAATGGTGCTTCTGGGGATAATTTCTTCCGACCACCATTCCACCCACACTTTTCCATTTGGAAGACTTTCCCTTTAAAAAATAACAAAAAGCTCTGATAAACTTTACAAATAAAAATGTTCACACGTTTTCACAGAAACACAGGTTCTACAATCCAGAATATATAGTACGTCAATTAAAACTTACAGGTGCAATCAGCGCAAGTAAAATGAAAAGGATAGTTGCAAAGCTGATGAAATTCATTTCGAGATGAACCGAATTAATTAATTTGTTAAAGTGGCGTTAGGTCAAATGATCAAGCGAGAATGCCTACTATGTACCCAACACTCTGTATTTTTTATCCAGAAAAAATAAAAACCAGACATGTAAAGCAAATTTTCAGCTAAAAATTAATGGAAAACTATAGTCTAGCTCTGTTGGATAACATACAACATATTTTCTATAGGTTGTAAAAATAACATATTTATTTTATCGATTACACGCTGTGGTTTATGAAGACGTGATTGCATCGCGTTTTACCAAAAGTTAAAATTTGTATGGATTTTAAATGGTAAAATATCATTGATTGCCTTTACATAGCGAGAATAGAGTCGCATGATTAGAGATTTTATTTTTTTGTTATATTTAATTTACTGCTTTTACTTGGTTATTTTGCAGCTTTTAATTGGACTGCTCACACACACAGAATTTTTTTATGGAAGCACTGCTATGCTGGCTTACTTACTCTCTATTGGATTCTCTAGAGTCATAAATTATCCATAAAACTTCATAGATTGTTTTTTCACAGTTAAAAATATTTATAACAGCGAAAGGTTACATCACGGTGAATTTCTCGCTGCGAATATTTTTTTCTTCATATTTAGATAATGCGTAGCCTACTAAAAAGTAAATCTTTAATTTGAACCTTTTACTATAGCTAAAGGATGCTTGAAAATAATGGAGACAAATTTTGAAGCTTATTTAAAAAGATCAGAATTCAGTCAACGATTTTTGG
>JAQFZG010003434.1:0-13656 GCA_034695465.1 Entomobrya nicoleti | reverse complement strand
ACATTCTTTCACGTATTTATTAAAGATATCATAAGATAAGTAGAAGAAAAAATTATTTTAAATGAATTTTATATAAATAAAATATTTTATTGTGTCATTCGTTTGCTACAGTTAGCATTCGATGTCTATCGATCCAACTATGATACTCACTGGTTTTTGTGAAGACTCCCGGGTATCGCCCTAAAATGACATGTAAAAAATGTCATTACAAAATGACAAAGCAAAATTTTTGGAAGTTAATGTTTGTAGTTTTAAAACCAAAGTTTTGCTTACCACAACCAATCCCGAAGGAAACCTATAGGACAAAAAGTATTAGAAAATTAGTTGTTCACATTATGCATTTAAAAACTATAATGTCATGTATTGTTCAAAAACAAAATGATAGTCCTTGTCTTTTTTGGCTAATATCATGACTTTTATAGTTCAATTTAGTTATTCCAACTTTTTGGACTACGATATTTTGAGCTGGGTTAAAACAACGCTCAAGAAATAGAAATTAAATTTTCACAACAGATTTGGATAAAATTAATATTATGGCTGATACAAGAAAAGTATTGAATTTGTATGCAGTTAAAAGCAATCAAACGTGGAAATATCTCCGCTTTAGGGAGGACCTACGCTTTTATTTTTGAACATATAGTAATTTTCTTACAACTCCGATTTGAACTTGGCGTTTGTTGCGAAGTATCGTCAATGGGCCACCTAGATAGAATATTTACACATACAAGTTATAACGTTTACGTAACTTTAACCCGAAAAACATGAATCCCTTAATAACTCACCTGAATCTCCTCGACAAGCATCCGTTGTACCGCCATCTTGGAAACCTCCTGCACAAAACGCCTTCTCAAAAATATCCTCCGGGACCACGCCATCATAAACTTCCTCACACTCCTCAGTTTTCCATATTCTCAGACTTGCAGCCCGTGGGGTTGGAGACCTTTCACCCCCTTCTTCTATTTGACCCCACCCTACCAACTTTCCGTTAGTAGTGCCATCTTCTATAGCATTAGCACCATCATGAAGGCATATCGGACTGACGTTACCTGAATACTGAATTGGTTCTGAGAGTTTGACCATCGCAATGTCATCATGCTACAAATATTCAAAGGAAGACATTTAACTTGCAATCGCAACCGTGCACCATTTATCGTTTGGCTGTGATCAAGTAGTATGATAACTTACCAGTGTATCGCTGGAAAATTCCTTGTGATATATTATTTTGGACACATTTCTTTCCTGGTGATCTGACTCTGTCAAAGACTGCATTAATTAAACAAAATTAAATTGCTATTTGGTAAGAAAGGACTAAATAATGTGAGTAAAAGTATTACTAATTTCATGCATATTGCACCTTAATGTCATGATCTCCAACAAGAAATCGCAGATGAGACAGTAAACTTGGCTTCAAGCTGAAATGATTCAAAGTTACGTTTCATCTCATAATAGTCAACTATTAAAATAATGTTGCTGTTGAATTATAAAATCATGTAATGTTTAAAGTAAAAATCATACTGGCTCACACAGTGAGCAGCCGTAAGGACATGATGCTCATCAATTATGGAAGCTCCACAAACTTGCTTCCCTTTAAATAGCATGGCTACCTATTGCATACAAATGATGTTCATTTTCGATACTCATAAATTGTGTCAGTTAATTTATAAGCTCTTTCTTACTAGATATGGAGCCTCTCCCTTTTTAATGTCAGATCCTCCAACTACTCTTTCCTCATCTTGTATTGCATCCCTGCTAGTTTTAACCTGTCCACACGCACTATCCTCATTCTCATTTTTGGTTCCCACATTTTGAGCAAAGGGCTTTCTGAGGGGCACTTGTTGTGCTGATTCTTTATACAAATTACCCCTACACCAAATAAATACATCTCCAGGATTTGTATAATTTATAGAAACTGCATAGTATGCTGAAGGGTTGCATGACTCGGAAGTTTCCAAAATAAAGTCAATTAAATCGGAATTTATAGACGTTGGCTCGTCACGATCTGATCTGTCCGTTAGAAATAGAATAGGGTAGCATTGTCGTAACCTAAGGCACTTTCCAGGTAGTCTGATGGAGTGCTCGGATTCATCGGGGCTACGAGTTTCAATTTCCGCTGGAAATTTAACCAAACAAAAATCAATCAGCAAAAATAATTTTTATTACGTGTATTTATGCGTACTCTAAATAAAATTACCCGTAAGATGAACTGCATCATCCAATATCCATTCCAGTCCATTGCCTTGACTTGTAAAGTAGACAATAACCAACAATAAGCGCAGGAAAGTAAAAGTCATTTTAATTACACTTAGCTACCATTCGGGTATTATCAAATGGAGGGTATAGGCATCAGTTGGATGCAGTCTCCTTTGACTTTGTAAAGTCCCAAATATATGCATTCTACACCTATGGGAGTTATCTCTCGTCATGTATGTATTATACGTATTAATCTTTGCCCCGTTAAAAAGTAATACGTACGCATGCTTCTATAAATTAAGGAGTATACTTTATATTTGATCTTCCTGGTATTTAAATAATCTTGGTTAGGTATTATTCAGGTTTAATGATAAAATGTATATTTCGTAGAGTATCTAGCAGAGTTTCATGATGTATCATGTAACAAAACCAGCTTTTACATTTTATGCATCTTTTTATTGATCATGTTTACTGTTTGCAGATAAGAAAAGCACAATAAAACCGCTTTTTAAACTTGAATGTCAACGAACTGGATTTCTGACAATGCGATTCTCGTACTTGCTTTTATATGTACTTGGTTTTTTAGTAAGTTTAAAGTTCATTTTTACTGTATACAAGTAGACAACTAACATGTCTGCAATTTAGCAATATCAAGGTAAGCATTGATGATATTATGTTATGTGCTAATGAAAAAACAACAACAACGATGTACGCTAAACTATAAATTCGAATGCAAGTACTATTATGTATATTTTTTTACAGATTTAGATTGATTTTTATTGAATATAATAATAAAAGTCATTGTAAATTAATACTAATTCGTGTACGATTCAGAGGCATTTTTCTCCAAACGTAGAAATGAATATTTTGTCTGATTAATATAACATTTTTAGTCAAGAAATTCAAGAATTAAATAGTATGATACAACACCAATTATTCCGCAAAAGATCGTCTCCTGTTTTTATTGATCCAGGGCTGGTAACTTGAAACTCGAGTATAGACGCCTAAAATAAAATTGTGAAATTGTGGCGAACAAATCATGACTAACTTTTATATTTAAATCAGTTTCGATGAACTTACCAGGATAAGAACCGCATCCTATACCCCAAGACACTATTCCAACTGCGGATCAAAAAATACCATTAATTAACTCATATCCATACATATAAAAGATTATAGTACAATTATAACAAAAGGTTGAAATACTATATACCTATTTGTGCTCTAGATTTCGAGTTAATTGTCAAAGGACCTCCTGAGTCACCACGGCAGGAATCTTTTCCAGAGCCACCAGAACAAACCATTCCTGATCCAATGCCAGCAGGTGCATTGCTTCCATATCGTCGCGAGCAGTCGGTATTAGACCAAATTTTAACATTGGCAGTTCGCAGCTTACTTGGCTGGGATCCACCGTCTATAAAATTTAAATATTAAAAACATTTGCCCTTGCGCACGCACACGTTATATTGGAATTGCAAACCGGTGTATGTACCTTTAAGTTGGCCCCATCCTGCAACATCGCCATGCACATTATCAACACTTGGGCTTCCGCTATGCATACATACCGGTTGAACATAAGTTCCAAACGATACAGGTTGATTAAGTACGATTAACGCTACGTCATGATGCTGCAAACATTTTGAAATGACAAATTACTTGATGATAATCGCTGGCTTGTCAAATGTTGTCTTTAATATGCTTACCAAATGTTGCATGCTAAAGTCTTTATGATATAGGACCATTGAGGCAGTCCTAACTTCATGTCTACCATCAGAAGTGCCTATAACATACGCAATGGTAAGAAAGAATGTCTGCATCAACTTTATAAAATTGATTAAAATTGCAACTTCACGGCAGTGTGAAGATGTGTACAGATCTTTTTAGAAAACAAAATTTGCTCTTATTGGCTTACTGTAGATATCGTGGTCACCTATTTGAATTGTCAACCTTTGAACGTCGGATTGGGTCATGCTAAAAATTTAATACAAACGCATCGTTTTAGATAGAAAAAAGTTTACAATTGTTTACATATGATATCAAGATTACTTACTGTTGGACACAATGCTGAAAATGAGAAAATTAATATTATTATCCGAAAGAAAGTATAAAATGGATTTAAAATATCTTCAATTCGCGTTAATACTTACGGCTGCTGTCAAAACGTTTTTCGCGTCTATTAAACTTCCCCCACAAAACTCCCTTCCATTATTCATTAAAGCGACAATCCAGGGAAATTCACCTATTCCATATTATAAAAAATTACAAGATTAATGTTTTCTCATGTTTCCCCGTGAGGCTAGCATTGTTGACTCACCTCTTTGTGCCTCTCTGCCATTGACAATCTTGCCTCCGTTATCTGTCGTTCGATTTTGCGAATCTGCATCTTGGGGAGGTAATTTAATTTTTAAGGTTCCACACCCAGCTTTGGCATTATCAGCGTCGTCAGATTCCGTTGTATTTGACTGTGGTGGGGCTGGTGGTAGGGGTGGAGCGATTCTCGTTTGCATTGCACAACAAATCATTACTTCCGCTCGGGCCACTTGAGAAAATACTGAATAAATAGGCAAATTAAACATTAAACTGATGTTCATTTAAATCTGTTATTTTGACAATTTATCATCATTACTTGATGGTGTGTCTGATCGATATCCGCTACAAATTCCAGAGGCTGCAATTAGCTGTTCAGCCAAGGGATCATTCAACGTGGAACTATGGGAAGGTGGTGCGTCAGGATCCTGTGGACCCAACAGTGGGTAGCATTCCGACAAAGACATGCATCTTCCAAGTTTGCCCCTGGTTGTGACACAACGATCACTTCGAATTAGAATGGTGTCTTCATCTTCCTTGCGGAATTCCTCGAGAACCACCTGTTCCCGTTTGACTCGTGGTAAGTTGTCCGGTGAAGAGGCTGTAGTTTTTTAAATATTTCCACATAATTTTGTAATAAAGTTTTTACCAAATATTTGTTTTCTTACCATCGATAATAATGGTGTCACCATCCTGCCAAGTCGCTGCATCAACCAGTTTGAAATCCACTAGAAACAGGCAAGCCACTACGATATTCAGGATGGCTTTCATATTTGCGTTCCAAGATTTTTTTTCTTTTCCAACAAAATTAGGACTTAAGATCTCTTCAACTAGACATTCAACCCCAGACTAAAACTGGACTCAAGAAGAAACTAGCATTTTAAACTTTAGAGTGAGTTTCATACAATGTTGTATTTTTATATTTTAATCTGGTTTAAGCAGTAAAAGAAAAAATATCCAAGCATGCCTGTGGTCATATTTAAAATCAAAATAGTTACATCGTCATATTGGATGTTCCTCAACCTCTCTAAAATTACCATTTTTCATACTTTCCTGGACCAATCCGCAAAATGGTAGTAACAATGTAAGGTTTGTTACAAAAATATTATCAAGTTCATAATATGTGTGCAAAGACATTTCTGACAGATTTATGAGTTTCAGACAACAATATTTTGTACTGGTTAAGTGTAAGGTTTGTACATGTATGCTGAGGTTCTTATATGCTTAAATTTTTATTTTCATGTTTCATGTCATAAGTTTTAGTATGTACTTTGATTTGTTTTTGTCGGCAATCGGCAAATTTTTCAGTGACTTAAGTCTTAAATTTTCAATTTCATTACATGCGAAATTTACAGTGAATTTTTGTTAGTATAATATTTGTGCAAAATTATTGTTGCATAAAAAATATAAACTGAATATTTGATAAGTGCATTGACTTGTTTCTTGAAAAAAACATGCGTGCTATCATATCATGATATTAAAAAGTATGAATTTTATCTTCAATCTAGATCAGATGAAACCTTTTTTTTATAAACCACATGGACTTTGCCAATTGTCAAAATAAAATTTATGATTGCAAGTCGAAATTTAAGAAGTAAAAAGGACCGCCTATGGCGCTGGATATTTCAAGCCATGCCCAACAAAGTTTTAATCAAAGTGCAGTTGACAGTGATGTTTTTGCCGCAGGTGTACACATGGCAGAGTGCAAGCACAGCAGAAAAAGTCAATATTTTAAAAGTTGTTCTTATTATCTTCATGAACGTCAATGCAAAATTCCAATATGTAAGGTACATGCCACAGCCAAGAAAGTAAAACCACTTTTAAAAAGATAAGGTGACGTGGTTCCACTTTAATTAATAAATGTAGTGGTCATACAAATAGTCAAGTATTGTTTTATCAATACAGAAAAAAATTTTACTGTTTATTTTTGCTTATCCACTTCTTATATTTGTCTGTTTTTGTATATACTCCGGGATAAGAGGCGCAACCTATTCCCCACGATACAATTCCAACCTGAAAAGAAAGTACAAATGAAGTTTTGATAAAATGAAAGAATGCGAAGATTCTGAAACCCTTTTAAAGATATTGTGGAATTTCTGAACTTACTTGCTTAGCTTGCCCACGGGAGTCGATAACCAGAGGACCGCCACTGAAAACCAAAGTTGTATGTAAATTATGTTTTGTCTTAGAATGAAACCAAATCAAAACTACAATTCTTGATAGTTTCTTACCTGTCACCCTGTTGATATGTACACATATTCCATATTGAAAGAAGGTACAATAGTGGACAGGGAAGGGCAAACAAAATGTATTTCATTAGAAAAGGCACATTTGAATTGCATTTTTATCTAATGAATGTACCAAACAATCTTACTTGACAGGAATCTTTTCCTGGTGACCCAGCACAAACCATTCCAGCACCAATCTTTTTTCCAGCTTTAGAATACTTCTGGTTACATTCATCCTGTGTGATTACATGTAGCTTTACTGCAAGTAAATGTGACGACTGAGTTCCGCCACTGGATGTAGTACCCCAACCTGTCAATTTTTCACAAAACCTTTATTATTTTGGAGCTTTATGTGTGGTATACAATACAGTCATTTCAATAAGTTGAATTACCAGTGACATCAGCTTCTTGTTTGCCATCATCGTACCGTGGCATTCCAGGGTGCATGCATACTGGTTGAATCGTTTTCGAAAATTTTACAGGCTTATCCAAATGTACAAGAGCAATCTATATAGCCCAGAAAAAATAATTGGTAAAATATAAAATTCAAAAGTAAAAATAAGAAAAGTAGAGATCGCATGTTTAAGATTAACTTACGTCATGATCCTAAAATTTAAAAGAAAACAGAAGGAATGATTAAAGGCACATTTTGAACACAAATGAGATTAAAATGTGCGTATCTAATGGATTGTGTTACCAGATTTCTCATAGTGAATCCCTTATGGTATAGAACTCTTTTGGCTCTTCGTTCTGTGTGTGTGGTGTCCTTTGAAGAATAAATGTCCAAATCTCCCATGTACAACCTTAAAGCGGCGACATCACCTTTGGTCATACTACACATGCGCATAAGTTCAGTTCACATTCAATTTAGTAAATAGTAAAGTATGTATGTATAATGAAAAAGTTATCATATTAGTTTTATGTTAAAAGTCAATGAAATTACTTACTATTCCACACAATGCTGTATAATAGAAACACAAAATTAAAAAAAATCATATAAGCAGTTTCTCGTTTTAAAACACTTTTTCGGTGGATTTCAAGTCAAATGTAAAATGTAACACATATGTAAACTTACAGCTGCGGTGAGCACGTTTCTATCATCCAGCAAACTTGCGCCACAGAATTGTTGGCCCCTTTTGAGCATCGCAACCATCCAAGGGAATTCCCCTGTAAAACATAGCGCGGACAATTACATAAAAAATAATAATTAGCTTAAAGTAGAATGTAATCATTTAATACTCACCTAGAACAGCTTTCCTTCCTCCAACAATTTTATCCTTTTCATTATCAGGTAAAATGTTTGTGTCGATTTTTAATAACCCACAAGATTTCGTTTCGATCTCAATTGTTGATGTGTCATTGTCATTATCTAATGGAAAATCTCCAGCAACCTTGGGGGATGCACAGCAAATTTGCTCATTGATACGAGGTTCTAGGGGAAAAGTTTAAACTCTTGAAATCTATGTATCATGAATGCATAGCAAAAATAACTACATCCTAAAAACATATATGCCAAATATTTACATATTTTTTATTTACTCAACAAGTCCTGAGTTGTGATGCCAAATCGTTTCGCATTGATCCCCCCGCAAATTCCAGACGACTCGATAAGAAATTTAGCTAAATTTTGATTGTAAACTCCAGTTGCTCCAGGAGTATCATTTAATAGGATATCTGGAGGAAACAAACGGGGAAAACATTCTGGCACTGATGTACAAGTTCCCGAAAGTCCGGTATTAGTAACACAGTAGGATCCTTCACCAGATTCGCTTTCATCCCGACTTTGTCTTGCACGTGGAAATGAAGTAGTGTTGGGTTCATCCTCCAAAACTACAGTTGTGGCTTCACTGACTTCATCGTTTAAAGCTGCAAAATGACAGGATTTTTTTTAAATATTGGGATGCATGTGTCTAATGGCAATGAGTTAATGAAGTTCAAATTACCTTCTATTGCAACTGTGTCATCATCATTATAATTTCGATCAATGATTTCTTCAGTTAGCACGAACTTTGCACCAATGCAAGCCAAGTATGCAACGAAAATTAAGGTGAATCGTTGCATTTTATTTGCATTAAAAACCGAGAAAATTTAAAACCTGAACTTTGCTTTTCAGCAGTTTACACTTCAACTAAACTATCAAGTCAAAAATTAAATTTGGTTTTATTCGTGAGTACAACCAGGATTTAAAAATATCAAAGTACATGGCGTTTCAACATCATTTTTTTAGATTTGTTGGCATTGCATCACACAATCATTACTTCGTTCATTGTATGTAGTACCAAAAGGTTTTGATTTTGTTCAGTCTAAGAATCTCCGTGATACACCTTTTGCTAATAATAACTACCCGGTATCAGGTCATGTTAACCAAGAACGTTAGGTATTTATGGACCAACTTTTCGATAATATTTAAGATTTGAAAGCCAAATTGATTCCCGTTTTTATCAAAGTGTGTGTGTGTGTTGGTTTAGCATAAGATGTAAGAAAAGTGTCAATCGCAGTTGGATAGCCTTTATCAGTTTAACATCCATTGTAGTGGTATGTGAGTTGAACGACTCATCATGTCAACCAATCACATGACGATATTAGAATCTACCTACACTCTCATTTCAGATGACACTGACCTTAACAAAGAAACAAGCGTCTGCTTATGTCAATCATCAATTTATCTGTCGCTGTCATTGTCTTCTATATAAACAGTAGGAAGATTACCATGAACCTGTCAACAGTCAATATGAATGAGCTTGTACCTTGTACGTTTCTCAAAGCAATGTCGATGATCATGCAATGTATCACCACCACCAGATCAGAACACTATCATTGCGAATTCAGTCTTGAGTCTGATCTCATTGCAAATTTTTATCTCTGCTTCAATCTGAAAAAAATACTACTCATGCTGAGACGTCCATTTTCTTTTCTTTATATCTCGAATTTTGATACCAAATGCTGGTCATCAAGAACTGGTTTAATAAATGTGTTCATTTCATGAGTAGATACTAGAGTAGTCGAAATACGTTTTTCGCAAAATTTTGGTAATATTTCGCATACACACAAGCATTATATATTATGATGGTCTAATGATTTAAAAAACCATAGCTTCATCATTTTCTTTTCTTGTATATTTTTGCACAGTTTATAGAATTTATTAGAATAAATATTTTTGCACAGCAAAATTTATTTGCCACAAGTTTAAGTGGTTGTCGTCATAAATAAATTAATAAGTTAATAGTTGAATGCACTAGTGACTTCCTCGTCGTTTCATCCGTTTTATAAAGATTAGCAGCAGATTTATTCTGCAAAATAACGTTTTCTATTCTTATCGATCCAACTCAAGTACATGTCGACCCTCGTATATACCCCTGAGAAACATTTAAATTAAATTAAATTAAACATTTGTAAAGAACAAATCATGACTAACTTTTATATTTAAATCAGTTTCGATGAACTTACCCGGAAAAGTTCCGCAACCAATTCCCCTAAAATACACCAATTACAGACAATCAATTTATGATGGATATATCCTGGCCTAAATTTTTATTTTTTATTAATTTTGATAAACTTACCAGCTTACTATTCCTAATTGTTCTGCACGTTTGTTTCTCCAAACATTCATAGGACCACCACTGTCTCCCTAAAAATATATTTTTACCATTCCAATCAATTGAGAGTGATTATTTTGTGAAGCATGATCTAATCTAGAAAAATACCTGGCATGAATCATAGCCTTGGCCGCCAGCACAAACCATTCCGTTGCTGATCCCAGCAGGAGCCTTCCCTCTGTACTTTCTAGCGCAATCATTTTGCTTCCAGATGCGAACATTGACAGTTCTTAAAACTGAAGACTGTTGACCTCTTTCAGCTACCTTTCCCCATCCTTTAAAAAACGATTACTTAAATAAAGCATAATCCATAAATGGTGAACCAAACATAAGAAAACGAAACGTGTATACTAACCTGCAACGCTGGCAGTTTGGCTTTCCCATGCCCAAGAGTTAGTTGATAAACAAATGGGTTGAATGTACCGATTAAATCGAACTCCTTGTGAGAGTCGAATTAAAGCAACGTCATCAATCTAAAATGTAGTGAGTCAACGAGAACAAAAATTAACTCTCATCAAAAGAATGACGCATAAACTCAAATTCGTTTAGCGGTACATCAAAACTTACAAGTGTCCTCATGCTGAATGCCTTGTGATAATATACGTTTTTAGCCCCACGAGTTTCATGATTGCCATCACTGGTGGAATAAATGTTATGATCTCCAATTTGTAGTCGCAAACGTTTCACGTCGCCACCGTTCATGCTACAATAAATCAAAATGAAAGTCATTGTGAAATAAGCTCATTACAAAGTTTGTTTGCAATTATAAAACGCTTGAAAGATTAAACTTACAAGTAGATACAATGTGCAGCTGTCAGAACGTGATTGGCATCAATCAATGATCCTCCACAAAACTGTCTACCGTTTTGCATTAATGCAACAGCCCAAGGAAATTCTCCTCTTCCAGCAACCCTTCCATTTACAACTCTTCCTTCGACCAAATTTTCATCATTTAATGCTTCTCCAAAATCAGCATCCGTTTCATTTTCAGATTTTGCAGAGTAAAATGATCCACCGCATTGTTGGTTTTGATAAACGGGGGAATTTCCAGATGCTTGAGAAGGTCTTGTCACACGAGTATAGTTACCTTCCATTGGACAGCAGACATAATTTTTCTTTGGTACTGGATGGCCTAGTGCCTTCGAAATGGTTTCAATTGTGAAATCAGAACAGGGTCCTGAAACGCCCCGGTAAATGTTTTGGAGCTCATCGAATACTCGGTTATCTTCCTCATTGTTGCCGTAACTGGGAAGTTTGTTTTGAAACGTAACTCGTTTATCATTTCCTCTTTGTTCGCGCAGCTTAAACAAAGGATAGCATTCGCCGAACGGCTTGCACTCTCCATCCATGTTCCTTGCAGTTCTACAACTGATCATGATATTTTGTCCGTTGATACTAGTGTACGTTTCTCTCCTGGATTGTCTTCCAGTTGCTTCAAACTCATTTCCTTCAATGGACTCTGAAACTTCTGGAAAAAATGTAACAATTCAGTTTATTAGAGAATGTATGCATGTACATAAATGTATTTGAAAATGCAGCAATTTAAGAATTACCTCCAATGCCAATTGTATTGTCATCAAGCAAAGCTCGATAGGCAAATGTAGTGTCAACCGAAAATATTATTAGTGCCAACATTCCCAAAATGTTTGGAATCGTTGGAAGTATATTTTGGATCATTTTGATCGCCATTTCGGCAGGCAGTAAACCGGAAAGATGTGTATTGGTCGGAAGTTACAATGATAATGATTTACCTGGAACTGTGTGTCACGTTTAAATACATGTCACAGACAACACCTCCGAGATTAAGCGGTTCGTAAATTATCATAAGATTCATCAGGAAAATAACCAAGTGCAATTTCGTTTGCATCCAATATCGTATCGCATCTTGCACGGCACGTAGGTACCTAATTTTTTTAGAAGCTTCCATGAGAAACTGACCTACTCCAAGACTTTGACTACCACATTGTAATCAAGATTATGTGATCATGAGTGGCAAAACCAATCAATTAAGTGAACTTGCTCTTATTTCTATTCATAAATTCATCGATTGATGAACATCTGCACTGCAAAAGTGCGAAGTGATGCGTGTTTTTTATTACCATTTTCCTTCCATGGCACAGCTCAACACTTTGTTATAGCACATATCATCATTTTGTATACTATTTAATAAAAATATACTTTTCCAACGATTTTTTGAAACTTCAACAATGCATTTAAGGTTAATAGTAAGAATTTTCATTGCGTTTTGTATAATTGAAATGCATAAAATCCTTGTGTAAACACAAAATATGCACATTTTTTTCATGCGCAGTTGTAAGATAACAGGGTCTCCCGAACATTGTATGTAAACACGGCCTTGTGACTGACTTACTTTACCATTATACTTTGTCATCAATAATTTCATGATCACTATCACATCGCAAAGATACAACATGATTTTTATGAACTGAATATATGATACCTGATTTAGCTGCACATAACGACGGATGTGTTGAGTATGTTTGAATATTGATTTAGCGCACAGGTGTGCGCCGAAGAAGATATCGATCAAGATTAACAAAAGTAATTATTCTAGATCTGCCAAACTTGATCTAATCCCTGTCACGTACTTCAAGAGAGTAGAAAAATTCCACTCTATGTAACATACATAATGCTGGCGATGCATGATGATTGAGTGTCAATCAATTAGGTATGCAGTGATGAGATGAGTTGCGATGTGTGACAAACTGTTTACAAAATTTGTCATCTGTTATAAAAACGAAATTAAGAGTAATTATACATAGCATATATGTAACGAAAGCAATTTGCTCCTAACAAGACCTCCCACGAGGTAGCAGTGTCAAAAATGACAAGTAATTAATTTCAAACATAGTTGTAACGCAGTGTCCTTTTATGTCCTTAACCTTTACTATGTATATTATTGCGAATCAACTAATTACAGACAGGAAAGACCAGAAACATCCCGATGAATGATCAAAAATTCTGAGTAAAGTATCGCTACTTGGAACTTGCATGCCAGATAATGAGGGGTCCCACGTGTAGTGGTAACCGAACTTTATTTCCGGACAAATGGTACACAGTACATATTAATCAATACAAGTAGTTAAAATTAGTTTGATAATTTAAATAAATAAAATCTAATTAAATGCATAACAATACCAAAATACAGTAAATCCTTGCTCATGTGAATGCACATCTGAATGTACAACACAACTATATAATATAGTTTAGCCTTATCACTTCAACAATTTTTCAAAAAAAAATAACACATTTTGTCATCAACCTATTCGTTTTCAATACTGATTGAGGTCTCCCTTCATTCCTAAAAAATTACC